>WUQG02452597.1:0-12830 GCA_011317285.2 Androctonus mauritanicus | reverse complement strand
GGCCAATCCGGCCGACCGCTCGACTATTTAGTAATCTGGTAGACGTGAAAGTGAAGCTAAAAAAAATTCTCCATGAGAAAAACATTGTATTTGTATACATACTACGTGCCACCAACTTTTGTAAGGTTAATATAAAAATATATTATCTAGAGTTATATACAATATTTTCTTATAGTTTTTTAATATGACGATTACAGAATTTTGTTATTATTTATTTTGGTTTGGTGCTTTCATCGATGGATGCCTTTTTAAAAGCGCTCTCTGGCGGCAAATTGGATTGAAACCAATTTTTGAAATTAGTATTCAATTTAACCATTAGATGGTGCTATAGTAGCTTTGTTGGTTGCTAAGCGATATGGTATAGTGCGCCGTTACATTATAGTATAAAGTTAAATAAATAGAAGAAATAATGTCTGATGTACGAATTAAGCAGATTAAAATTAAATCTGGTGTTGTGAAACGGTAGGTATGATCGCTGTTATGCTGTTTGCGTTTATGACATTTCAGATATCAAGAAAAATATATATATATCAAATTTACGCGGTGCACCATAAAATAAACGTTAGCCTTTTTATATATTTGAATAAACAAAATATTTATTCTCTATTTTTATAGATAAATGTTTATTCGGCGAGTAATTGTAATATAAACTTTATTTACGATTATATAAAGGTTATAGTTCTTCAATGTACTTATACAAAACATATGGCAAAAATCGATTATTTTTAAATATAGGTATTGATTCAAAAACAAATTCAAAATTAATGATATACTAGAATGCAATAAAGATTGCATTACAGTTTAGGAATAAAAATTGTTGCAAATATTTAAATGTTTGAATAACTGTACAGTACAATTATTATTTCTGTTGTTAGTTTTGCGAGAAGCGGGTTCAAATTTTTCGCGATTTATTTTGGTTGCTAGCAAACAGTATCGTTATAAACCCACTTCACAAAAAATATCCTAAAATTTATATTAATTTATGATGACAAAAAATTATCATAAATGAAAAAATTATCTGTTATTTTTCATTTCACATAATTTTTTCATTATTCCATTCCATATAGTTTATTAATATATTTATTCATTATATAATGAATTGTTACATTAATGTATTGTAGAAAACAATAAGAATTTATAAAACTTTTAAAAGGAACCAAATCTATTGCTATTTCATCTCCTTCACATAATTTCTCATTTTCATTTCATTTCTTCATAATCTATGCCATTACCATCATCATACAAATGATTGTCATCTCTCCATTTGTTGAAATCAAATTTTAATAAGCAATCAAATTGAATAAATAACCACATACAGATATAACTATAGTCAGAGCTATGCCAGTAAGGGTGCACAACACCCTTGGCAGGATTTGGGAGTAGCATAAAATCTAGGTAAAATATATTTATAAAAATATTTACACGGTGAATTACTCCTGGCATCCTGGCAGCAACTACTCTTGGCATGGCTAATAATTGGAGATCATAATAGGTTTGAATAATGTGTGTAAAATTATTAATATCTAAAATTCACTGCTGATAAACTAGTAAAAAGATTGATGTGCTGATGGGTATAATACAGGTAGTTCTTAATTTATGGCCACCAACTTACAATGAGGATGTAATCAGTAAATTTTATGATTGGTCGATGCAATTCTACGGATTCGAATCTGTCCCAATGATCTGATATATGGAAAGCATAAGACTTTGCATCTGGTTCTTATAATTTTGTGTTCATTATGTTTATTACGATACTATTCCATAAACATTAGTAATGAAAAATCAATAAATTTTGTGGCATTTATGACTTACATTGCTCTGACTTAAAATTGTAGATTTATTTTAAATCCCATCATAAATCAAGGATTACCTGTATTTGAAGTAACTGAGAAAGATTGATACAGAATATTTTTAAAAATCAAATAAATAATAGTATGTATGCACAGATAATAATGCTTTACCTCTATTATAAATAAATTGAAATTACAACTAATATTGTAAGACTAACTATAATAAAGCTGAATTAGTATAAATTTAAAACTGCAATTTCTTTTTTTTAAGCATAATGCTTTCTTTCGGATTTTTGAAAAATCTGCATTCATCTTATGTCATTTACTATCATGCAGATGTTATTTTAACAGAAAATTGCATTTGTAATTTAAATTAAAAATAAATATAAATAATTTTTTTTTATAAAAATATAATTTAAAATATGAAATAGTAGAAACAAAATGAAAATGTGAAATATGATATTGCATTTTCTTTATACATTTGGAAATTCTAGATTTAAAAATAGACACATGAAAATTTCTTTTAATATTCATTTGATACTTATTTTATTGTTGTAACTAAGTTTTAACAATAGTGATTAAAATGTAAGAATAATATACATTTCACAAAATTATCATTCACAATTAGCATAATCATGTAAAAAATAAATTGTGATAATTAAGAAAAATCCTATTATTTCTCTAACTAAAATATATAAATAATTTTAGATAAATTGGAAAATAATCTGATTAAACTCTCTTCAATGTTGAGTTTCTGAAATTAATTTTTCACAATAAAATTGTAAAATAATTTGAATATTTACTATTGCAATGTTACTGATAATGAATCTCCATCAATATAGAATGGTTTGCATAGTAGTTTATAAATAGGATTACAGGAAAATATTTAAGAAACTAATGATTTGTCAGCAAGACAATTCAGATGACAGATAAACTATCATCCACTTTACAAATCCTTGAATATTTTGATTTTTAGTGAATTGTGATTAATTAGAAAAGACCAAAGTTAGATATCTGAAATTGAAATTGATGTTTCCATAATAGAACTTTAATGGAGCCATAATTAATGAAAATATTATTAATATTGCTGTTATAAATAAATTGTTAGTACTGTTTAAAATATTGGAACATTTTTGATTCTTATTTATGCTATTTTAGAGGTATTCACCATGCATATAAAATAGCAAAAATAATATCTTAGGAGAAAAAATGATGCAGTATATGATAATATTTAGTATCAATGTTTACTGCATTAGTTTTATTTTCTTATTCTTCCATTCTTATTTTCATTCATATTTCATTATTCATTTATATAATAATTCCATTACAACAATTCCTTTGGGATATTTTTGCAATTTTTTTTGTGATGTTTATTTCATGTTTTCATAGCCATTCACATACTCCTTCATATTAAATATATCATTCAACTCTATTAAATATTATATTTTCAGTCAGTTAATTTCAATTATGTTCAAAATTTATAATTTATTGCTTGAGAAAATTAATATATTCATCAATTACATACATATAGAGTTACTCCCCAACATACATAAATCCATACATACATGATTCCAACTTAAAAAAAAAAATCTACTGATTGAAGCAGCAGTAATTGATATTAGGTGAGTTTTAATTAAGATTTCATATTGCAAATAACATATGATGTATCTGGTAGCAGTCACTTTTAGAGTACAATAGAGGCTGGCCAACATTATGATGGTTCAGTATGAGAGCACTCATTATGATGGTTCAGTAGAGCTAGATCAGAACCACTTCTGAAAAACTGGAAGTTTTGGAATTGAACATCTTCCTCCAAGATACTAAGTAACTGTTTTACTCTGCAGCTATCAACTATTTTTATTGTTATATTTTGTGCCATGTTAATACAGGATAGGATATGTTTTGACATAGGTAGGTTTTGACTTAAAGTGGATCATTCTGCAAAACCCTACATATATAAATAAAGGAATGTCTGTTAACATATTTATAACAGGTAGTTCTTGACTTTACATGTTAATTCATCCATGAAATCACTTGTAAAGTAAGAACTCGTAAACTAAGAATCAATATCCCATACATATGTTAAAAACATATGTATAATGAAATTTGGCCATAATGAAATTAAGTAAAAGATCAACAGAATCAATAATTTATGATTAAACAATGATTTATTTATCTAAAGAAAAAAACATGGCAGTTAAAATTAAACAAATCATAATGACAAAAATTATTTATAATATAAATGGTAAAAATTTTTATTTTTCATTATTATTGATAAACTTGTAGATCAGTTTTTATACCAATGAACTAATGCCTTAGGCACAATCTGGGAACAAATAATATTTACTTAATATGTTGGCAAAAACATGGCATCTAGAGGATTTGCTACTTTCACTTCTTAATCTGCTGTTTTGTTTTTTGGATTTCATAGCTTTCAGATAACAGAGAACAATAGTTTCTGCTGTAAACTCAGTTTTATTGCATTATATAGCTATATATAATAAGAACTACTTGTATTTATTCATTTCTTTATTTTAAAAATGTCTGTATTGTAATTAATATTTGAAGAACATTGCTCATTCACAATTATTTCTTTCAATTTTCCTTGTTTTTATTATTAATATTCTTTATATCAATAACTATAACTGATCTATTATAATTACAGAAATGTTAATTTTTAAAACTTCATTATATTTGTTTAATAATTTTTTTAAGGTAATAAGTAAGCTTAAATTTTTAAATTTATTATGAATTTTTCATTTTTTTTGTAGAGTTAAATAGTATATACAGTAGTTGTATAATAGATGTATTATATTAATATATTTTTATGTATTAGTATTAATCATTATTCATAATTGCAGTTGATATAGAATTTAAAGTAAATATTTAGAATAAAATTTAATTTTAATTAATAGTTATATATAATTATATTTTGAAGATTAGCAAAAGAGAAAGCAATGTATGAGAAAGAAGCAGAGTTACAAAGATTAAAAGTGGAAAAAATGAAAGAAGAAGGAAAAGATGAATATGAAATTAAAAAACAAGTAAGACATATTACATAATGCTTTTATTCTTAATGTTTATTAAAAAAATAGTGAATAAATTTAAGTTAGTTTCTTAGAATAAGTAATAAAACAATTGTAGAAAAATAAAAAATTATATTTTTTAATCATAAATTTGCTTCTTTTAAAGAAACTTATGTAAAATATTTATCTATATATAAATGAAACAATTTTAAAATTTTAAATTTTTTATTGACGAATTTAAAAGAAGACCATTCACATAGATCATAGTCTGTATGCTTTAATTTCATATGATGTATGGAATGTAACATCCATCTTTTGCATTAGGATACATCATAGACATTAAGTGATGTCTATGATTATTCAACATCATAGACATTTGTTTGTAGACCATTAAAAGTGTAGAACAAGTTAAAATGATATTCATTTTCCTTTCTATTTTTTCTCTCAGAACAATATCAATTTTCTAAATTTTTTCAGATCTTTTAGATTGGTGTACATTTGCAAACATTGTCATTGTACTAGGATTGATAACTTCATTTTGGCTATCTATAGCACATATTTTGCTTTGTCTTGTAGGATTCTTACAATGCACTTTGAAATACACACAAAATATTACTGTTTGGCTTGATATGGCATTGTTAAAATAATGTAAATTTTATAGATAAAACAGGTTAAAATTTGCTTCTACTAATTGTTGAATACTGATCATATGATTTGTTTAAATTGACTCTACTATTGTGTCTATCTGCATTAAGGATCACAGATAGCATATTTACCAAGAAATTCAATGTAATATCAAATCAGCCATAATCAACTGTCTTCTGTGTTGTGCCATTGTTTGAAAAAATGTAATTTTAACTTATCAAGTTGTACCTACATCAAAATAAAATAAAACATACAATTTATTTCTAACAAAATATGTTTAAAAAAATAATAGAAAAATCTAACAAATTATATTAGTATTAAAGACAGTTATTATTATCCCAATATGTTAATTACACAAGGTTATAGACAATGCTTATCTGAGTGGTGGCTGCCTTCGGCCTCATGATTTAGGAGTTTTTTAGCACTGTATATTTGTATATTTTGTCATTTTAAATGTAAGTAAGTTTCTGCAAAATAAATAAATGTTATAATTGAATAAATATTAAATATCACTGTTTTTATTTTCTTGTCCACAGTTTTATTTTAAATTTTGAAGAGCACAAAAATATTAGTTGTCACAGATCTCTCATTTTCTCTGAAAGGTACTAATCATAGAGGTTGCAGGAAATTAATCTATCAACAACTTTTTGAATATTAGTAAATAGCTCCTACTTGGAGAGACATAGCTGTGCAGAAATGCAGATGCTCTGGAAAGGCATCCTGACTATTGCAGTATGTATATTTTGGGAAAGTCTTTTGGCCAGAAATGAATCTTGTGTCCTATCTTTAGGCAAGCAATCATAGTAGCATGTTTACGGAGAAGGATAATAATGTTTCGTTGATTTGGTATATATCACTGATGAATGAAATTTTCAAGATGTTCTTATCATAAGGTATGTGTCTGGTTACACTTAAAAAAAGTCAATTTCTATAGGATCCATATTTATAACTGCTGATTTTGTTAGTATCAGCCATTTTGTTGCTTATCACACAAACACGTGAAAGGTGCTTTAGAAATCAATAATAGAATCTTTATGGAGTTTAAATTCTTAGCAATTTCCTTTAAAAGTTTATTTGAATTAGTGAAACAGTTCTTAATGTTTTGTAAAGTTGCAATTGAGTCAGTGAAGAAAACAGTTTTCTCTAGAATTGTTTTATCAAATGTTGGAGGGCCAAATTTATTTCAATGAGTTCAGAAAAATTTAAATTGACTATTGTTCTTCCAGTAGTCGCTTTAAATTTTTGTGTATGTTTCCTTTTTGAATGAGAATTCCACTTACAGAAGCACCATCCAAATCTTGAAACCTTCAGTGAAAATTTTTATAAAATCATTATCATATTCCTCAAGTTCTAGGTCTTTTAAAACTTTAGGAATTTCTAAGTTTTTATTGCTATGTTGTTCAATATGTAGGTTATAGTAATATTTCTTCTAATGCATTGGGCAATTGTATTGAGTTATTTGAAAATTTATTTATGCAGAATAGGGGAATTTTATTTTTTATGTATAGTATGTAAAGTAGATGCTTTCTTCAGTCTGTTTAATAATGTTTCTTTGATTTGGTTTATATCATTAATGGTTGTCATATTTTAATCAATATATTAGTACTATAATGCCTCAAATTTAATCTTCTTTCAATAAGTTTAGTGAGATTTTTTTTTTTTTGCCATCTAATGTCAAAAGGACAAGATTTGCTTCAAAATCAGCAATTTTCCAGGGGTGTAATGTTCTTTAATCCACTCATTATTCTAGTTACATTGTGAATTGGATTTTTGAGATGTTTTTTGAGATTAGATTTTGATACTTGCATCCAAATGGGGGATGCATATTCAAGAATGGGCCTAATTAATGAAATGTATGTAATCTTTAAGATGTTAACATCTTGAAAAATATTTCAGGCACAGTTGATTCCTCTTTTAGTTCTGATTATCATATTAAAATGTTTATTGAAAAGGAGAAAAAGATCTAAAATAACTCCCAATTATTTTGAATTTTCATTGAATTTTTACAGTTGGTTATTTGTTTGGCCTCTAGAATCTGAGCTGATTGTTTATAGTAAAAAATATAAATTTCTGATTTATAAGAGTTTATCTTTAGTTTATTCTTATTGATATATTTAGTTAGCTTTTTAGAAAGTTTTATTTAGATGGTGTTATGCTAAAGTTATTTTTAGTGGTAAACAATATCAGATCATCAACAAACATTGTAATTTTTATATATTTATTGAGAATTTTATCTAAATCATCTAAATAAATAGCAAAATATAATGGATTAAAAATGTTACCCTAAGATAATGCCTGATTGATTCTTTTTTTGAAAAAAGAGTATTGAATTTGATTTTAATGCTTCTGTTTCTTGAGAAATCATAAATCCAATTTAGAATTTTACTGCTAATACAAATTTTATATAATATGATATACAGCTTTTGTCAAATGTGTTATTAAAGTTGATGAAGGCTACTACATTGAACTTGATGGATGAAGACTGGAAATAATCATGAATAGACTGACAAGTGAGTTAAGACTGATTCATAGTTTGTTGGAATGGAAAAGGAAAGGAACACCAAAATTGTCTTCTGTGCAATATTTCATGCATTTGTTTTTACATAGTTTCGTTCCTTCTATCTCAATCGGAAAAGTTAACAGAGCTTCTATTTTTCCTTTGTTGGTATCCCATAAGTCAACATGTATGTTAGCCAATTTGATACATCCTAAATTTATAATAAATACTATTACTTTGGTCAAGATTATTTTAAATTATATTACAATATCTTGTAATAAATCTAAAATATCAAAAAACAATTTTGGGATGACTATTCCTGATCTTCTGTATAGAATATTTAAAATATTCTCCAAACATTTTTTCTTCGAATTTACTAAACAAATATAATTTATCTTTTTCTTCACTAATTTTTACCATGTGTGGCTGAAGACCGCTTCCATCAATCAATGATAGCTACCATATTTCAAACAAGATTTGGCAAAGAGCATATGCATTCTTTCTTCATTCCACTC
Source organism: Androctonus mauritanicus (assembly GCA_011317285.2). Classification (NCBI taxonomy): domain Eukaryota; kingdom Metazoa; phylum Arthropoda; class Arachnida; order Scorpiones; family Buthidae; genus Androctonus; species Androctonus mauritanicus. The sequence goes on along the minus strand of WUQG02452597.1, from coordinate 4,357 downwards.
AGCTATGAATGGCTAGACATTCAAAAGAAAAGTAACAGAACATGTTCCTTTCCTTTTGCTTTTCCATTCTGACAAACAATGAATTGGTCTTTAGGCAAAACAATCTGTTGTAGAGTAGTTTTGCTAAATGCTGCTTGATGATGTGAAAGTAGGTTGTGTTTGTTTAAAAATAATAAATGCTTTGAAGTATTATTCTTTCCATAATTTTACATGGAATAGATGTTAATGAGATCACTCTGTAACTTTCCAGAAGGTCTTGGGATTTATTAGGTTTAAGGATTGGGATAGTGCAAGCATTTTTCCAATTATTGGGTAGTCTATCTGTTTTTAAGCTGAAACTATAGATATGAAGCCAGTCTAGAGCTAGAAGTGGGAGATGTTTTATTATAATATCATGGAAATTGTTATGTCTACAAGCTTTTTTTCAATTGATTCTGTCAAGTGCATCCTGAAATTCAGCTGCTGTAAATGGATCACAGAAGATTTTAACTCTGTCTGTTGAGTTAGCAATATTTTTGAGTTTTCTTGCTTTTTTTGAAATTTTTCAATTCTGATTAGGAACTAATTTAATGCTGCTAATATCTTGGAAATGGAGTGCTAGGATGTTGGCGATACTGGAGTCTCAAATAATTAAACTTTCAATAGCATTTTGAAAGGTGTTTGTAGTGTCAGAAGAAGAATTTTCAGATTTTGGGCTTTTGGTGAGCTTTCAGAATTTGATATCAGAGATTTTAAAATCTAAATTTTACCAGAAATCTTGTCATTTCATTTTCTAGTTATAATTAAATTTTTGTTTAATTTCAGCATTTATTTTATTATACTTAATTCTGAGGTCAGTGTGTTAATGGTTTTAAAAGACTGAGTAAGTTATTTCCAGGGATGGCTCGTGCATAGGTACTGCGGAATTGCACCATCTCCAATTTTGCTCGATATATAAATGTATTAATTTATTTATATTCGCAGTAATATTTAATTTTATCATCAACAATCCTATACAATTCTCTTAGTTTATATAAAAAAACAATAAAAATCTATTTTGCAACACTTATGACAGCAAAGGATGCAAGCAGCACTGTGTTTATCACAGTACCCAGGGCCGTCGCGTGGGCGGGGCGACCAGGGGGCGCCTGGACGACAAATGAACAAAATTCAAGGAATTCAAATTATGTTGGTAAATTAATTTTTTTTTTTTTTAATTTTAATGTTAATTCAGATATTTTAATAATCTTCAGGCCACGGCTAAATAAAATTAACTGGTAATGTAAAACATCGTCTAGGATTATTCAACTGGAACTCTCTCCAGCCCTCTGTGAGAAGAGTTTTTATCATGGGAAATTGACTGAAATCTGCTACTACTTATTTCTTATCCGTATGACAGTTTGGTACAAACTGAAGAAATTTCAATAGAATTCAATAACATTTCTTTATTCGGTCCTATTTCGTCCAAGAAATGCTCAAGTAATAGCACAATAACTGCATTATTTTGACACCACTTGATAATAAACAAGAATAGCACTCGATTTCAATAATTCAAAATCATGTTTTCATTAACTTTTATGTTTTAACTACAAAAGCTATTCACTTTAAAAAATTGACATAGGCTAATACCAACTTCTTTTATATTACATTCCATATTTAAATCTAGTACAGAATAAACTTTGGTTGTTGTTCATAACACACTGGGGGCGCCTGAGAATTCTCGCCCCGGGCGCATACAACCCACGCGACGGCACTGCATCTAAATGACAGTTTTGTATATGAGGAAACATGCTTAGAGCATATTTATGTTTGCAGATGACTATTACAGAATTACGAACTATAAAAATAATTTTACTGAGCCCACTAACATTTTTAAAGGAATAACTTTTGAACCGGCGTAGAGTGCTCTCTATTTTAAAATATTTTTAAATGTGCCTCAAGATTATATATTAAAAATATTCATGAATGGAAAAAATTAGAATGAACCTATTATAGCTAAATAAAATTAAAAAACATGTTTATTTAGAACTACCTCGCTATTGAATTTATTTCATTCAGTATGTCTTTCTTAACTGTATATCTGTTAGTTTGTTAGGCTGATTGGTGTACGGCATACAATTTAGAATGTCTTAGAATATAAAATTGTATAAAATATGGAATTTTTATAATGTATACTCATATACAAGTTTATTTATATTTTAATACTAAAAAATAATATATAAGTAATTAAAAATGAAAAGTAATTTTAAATAATAAATTAAAATTTATTGTTAAGTGCGTCTATGAGTTTGACCAACTGTTCCATAACACGTAATAGCACATACCGTCTGATCAGACAGAAATATCAAATGATAATTTAAAACTTGGTACAGGGAAAACGTGGCTTAATCCACATTAAAAGGAAACAACTGGATATTGTGGGTGTCAATAATTTTTCAAATATTTATTTTCGCAAGAGTAAGACCGGATAATTTGCGAAATACTGCAAAAGAATTTAATAGTTTAATCATCGCATTTCAGTTTATACTTTTGTTTTTGAATCCTAAAATTAAAATTTCCGAAATGATTTGTAGTGTTTACAATTGGCATACTAACTATAAGGTCTCTGTTAAATTATATATGTATATATACTACCCATATATACACATATGTGTAAACAGTATTTTATAATTTGTGTCCGTTTAATGGATATTTATAAATGAAAATACAGAAAATCTAAAATAAAATCATTTGAACATGTTTTCAAACTTAAATAACCACAACCTGACATATTTTAATATCTTTCTGCCTAATAATCATCTCCATTTTATAAATAGTGAAAAAACAATTCATATTATTTACCATAACATATAGTTACAGAGAGGATGAAAATATTTCAATAGTAATCTGCTTAAAAATTATGTTTAAGAATAAATATTTAAAACAAGCACAGAAACATACCTTTACAAAAAGGCATTTATCATCAATTTTCATTTTAATTTTTTGAAAGATAAATTATACAATTTATTGTAGAAATTGAATATTTCGATCAGCTTCAATCAAAATACACAATTGGAATAAAATACCTTTTATAGTTTTATCTGAAAATGCTTTCTTTCTTAGTGTAACTTTAACGCATGACGTTTCAAGGAAGTTTGCTGGATAAAACTTTCTTATAAATTTCACATTTGTAAGGTTTTTCACCTGTATGAACCGGCAAGTGTGTGGTTAAATTAACCATAACGGAGAATCTTTTACTGCACATCTGGTAGCAAAATGGACATTCACCCGTATGAGTTCGAAGATGTCTTATCAAATCAGTTTTGATAATACATTTGTACTTGCAGATGTCACATTGATAAGGTTTCTCACCCAAATGTGTTTTCATATGATTTCGCAAATGGTTACTTTGACTGAATCTTCTATTGCAGATGTTACAATGAAAAGGCTTCTGTACGCTATGAATCCTCAGGTGCACTGTTAAGTAGTCTTTTCTGTGGAATCTCTTCTGACAACTTTCACATAGAAACTTCTTACTTTGGCTGTTTAATCTTCATTTATTTTTAAATTACATATTGAAACTTAATCAAATTAGAAAACATTCGTTTGACTGTGTTGTGCAGATATACAATTAAATCTCAAAATGTCAATCGATCCAAAATAATGGAAAGTTCGGATAATAACCGACTCTTTGTTCCGTGCACTATCGCATGTTCATAGATTATTTTTCGAACAACACTTGAAAACTAGTTACACACTTATGACAGTTACAATAAAAAATGGAATACATTGTAGAAGTTATTACAGTTACAACTAGGCTAACGAATAATTTTTATCCACAACTTGAATATCCTTTAATAAGGTTTCTCATTTTATCAATGATACACAATACCCAGCATGTAGCGTATATCATTATTTAGAAGGTAATATATTAATTTCATTGAAAACAAAAGAAACTGAATTTTAAAATAAAATGATTTGGTGATGTGCCTGCAAATGGCTATAAGATATTGATCTATAAATTGAGTCAAATTTCCGAATTAAGTGATATATCTGTAACAATTTATTCTGCAAAAAGTAATAGTAAGGAAACCATTATTCTTATAGTAAACACAATATCCACGCTTTGTGTAAAATTAAATCGTATCTATTGAAAAGATATCGAAATCAACAAAAAACATAATTTTAAATCGATGAAATTCAATTATATTATAAACGTTTAATTTTATAACTGTAATAATAATGAATTTATAAAGAATCTTCCAATTTTTTCTTTTGAAAATTAATTTAATATTGAAATTAATTAAACTACAAGAGATATGTTCATCACTGGTCGAAGAATATTTGGAATTCAATTTGAGTCAAACATAAAAATAACAAAGTTTTAATTTGATGGAAA
>WUQG02452586.1:0-12831 GCA_011317285.2 Androctonus mauritanicus | reverse complement strand
GGGGAGGTGTTGGAGCCGATAAATTCTTTTCATGTTCGTAAAGCGGTCGGACCAGAACGTATACATGCAGAATTTTATAATTATAATAAAGAATTTATATCTAGAATAATTACCGTTCTGTTGAACCTGGAGCATTACCCTGAGTAGCTTAATCACGGATTTCTGGTGTTATACCTAAAAAGAAACAAGAAATTACGGATATTACTGACATTAGACCGCTAACGCTTCTTAATATGGACTATAAAATAGTTAGTCAAATCAATGCTAACAGCATTGTCAAACAGTTAGTTCCTGAGGAGATAACGCAAACGGCTGGCATTAAAGGACGAAATATTCAGAACATCTTGCTGATCAAGCTTTTGATACGTCTTTATCGTGATAAAAATAGGCCGCTGACGATTTTTCAAGTGGATTTCATGAAGGCGTTCGACAGTGTCTGTCACGAGGTTCTCAGACTTACTTTGGTGAAGATGGGATTTGAAGAAAGCTGCGTGACTAGAATTCTTAGTCTCTGCTGTAATGCTGTGTCTTTTGTATTCATGAATAGGAAATATGGGAATCCCATCGCATTAAGGCGTGGAATTAGGCAAGGATGCCCAACGGCGATGATACTGTTTGTAATACTGTACTGAACTGAAATTTTTTACCTCAAAAGGTTGTCGACCACTGGCCTAATAATTTAAGTTAAATTTTTAAATTATAAGATTAAAATCATTCACCGTCAAATGATTAGATCATCCATTACCGACAAATGTATGATATTTATATTTTGTATTTTAAATTTTTATATCATGCATCACAGTTTTATATTCAATTCGGCTGTGGTTCCGAATACTCCCCGGTCCAAAAACTTATTTTTTCACTTCCTAACAGTAAAATAACTAGAGAAATAACTTCTTTGAATTGTCCTTGTGCGGCAAAATCCGTCATTTCCGCAAAAATTCGATTATATTTTAATAAATTGTTAACATGTTTTTCTTATACGAGGACAACAAATATTGCATCAGATTTTTTTTATCAGTTATGATTAAACAACATGAAATTAAAAAATATTAAAAATCTGAGTTTTTTCTAATATCCAAACATTTGGAATCATCAATTCGTAGACTTTCGCCTATATCAGGGTTTCCCAAACTTTCTCTCTGATAGAGCACTTTGAGGGTCTGAATTTTATCGGAGCACCTTGTGTAATTTGAAGGGCAGGCAATGACAATAAATCTTAGAAAAATAAAAAAAATACTTCGAATGATATTAACGGTCCTTGTACAAGATTTACATTCGTATGCGGCAAGCTGTCGTCACATCCATCGCACGGGAACACGACTTTCATGTTTGGGTTAGATTGCACGGAGTCCGCCATGGCGCTAGCACAATTATACTGTGGCGCTAGTGAAAACCACCTATCTGGGTTTGCCGCGATTGGTTATTAAGAGTGAGTGACGTTTTGTGGCGCCAACATGAATGTCTTGAATTAATTCATATGTAAAATTATTATAATGAAAATGTAGAAAAAAGGCTATGTTCTTAATATTTTCTCGCAGAGCACTTGCTACCTTCGCGCAGAGCACAGTTTGGGAAACGCTGGTTTATATTAATATTTCTATTCGCATTTATGTTAATCTTCCTAACATGTTTAATCTTTTGACGTGCACCTTTTTTACTATTCGCCGTTAAGGGCGGGGTTCCGTTTTTGATTAATATTTTAAAATTCCAATTATTTGTACATAAAATAATATCAATAACTGCTGCACAGTATAACAAAAATTCATATACTGTACTGTAAACAGTTATATTACCAATACGAATTTATACGAATTTTTTGGAATTTTCAGAAAAAAAAGTAATAAATTCAGTGAAAGATCCATGACACTGATTAGTTTAATCCATTTATCAATATATTACTTTTTACTTTGCATGTTTTCATTATGTAGAAATTTATTGTAATAGTGATGTGTATGTTTTACAGATGAGTCTGAATGTACCAATTGACGACTTCTGCAAAATTTTCAGCTTCTCGGATTTGTTATCCGAACCGCCCTCGTCGTCAAAAGAGGAAGGACGTTAAGTAGATATTATTTTTGATACATGGATAGAAGATATCCTGATATAGTTCTATAAACTTCATACTTCAGTTTGAATATTCTGTTCACTGTATAAAAAGATCTGAAATCCCGAGATGTGTTTAGGATTGAAATAATTTAATGCAAATATATTATTAGTGTATGATTCAGATATCTGCTTTACCTAAAAATCAAATTTTCTGATAAAACACTTTAAAATGATAGGTGTGAAACCACTAGATGCTACAAAATGCTAAATTAATAATTCAAAATATTAAATTTATGATTTTCAAAATGGTAAAAATCACTACCCTTATGATTTTCTGTAATTTTCCATTTAATTATTTTAAAAACAAAATTTTTAAACTAACATTTTTAGAAATTTTTTAATTATCAAAATCAACCACTGATAAGAGAAGTATTATTGTATTTTATGGTTAAACAGTGCTAACAGATGTAACGTTATGTAGTCTGTATGATGCAATACTCAAAATTAACGACATGCAGATTGGACAATTATTCAAAAAATTTTTATTTACCATAAATGAATTCAATCATTAGTATTACTACAAAACTTGATATCCTTTACCACGATGATGACGATAGATATTAATTATTACAAATTTTTTTATGACAGGTGAAAATTACGGCGTCTATTCAGACTCCGAGAACGAAGGTAAGAAAATCTGAGTTAATCATTGTGTGTTTCATTTTTCGTAAAACAATGTTAATAACAAAGAAGATAATTGTATTTGTGTGTGACAAATTATTCTTTTTAGAGTCTGATCATCTAGAAACAGATGGGAATGATGAGAGTAATCGCATCGGATTATATGGCATCAGATAAGGAAAATTTCATCAACATACAGCAGATCTCTGACTTACATGGTTTAAAAGTTACATGGATGTGCAAGTAATTTTTTTTAATTTCCATGAAATACCAATGAAAATTTCATTGAATAATAAATTATTTTATAGAATACACACTTATTGCCCTAAATTTTCTTAGCTATAAAGTTAATTTTATTCAATCATTTCGTTTTCTAATGTCTGATCATGTCTATGGATTCTAAGTATTGCTGGACTTGTGTGGCTTTTGACTTACACAGAAATTTATGTAAAGAATTAATCGCCTAAGTCAGCGACTTACTGTACAAATATAGTAATTTTTACTAGGAAATTTGTAAGTTTTATTATGTAACAAATTATTTATTCCAGACGATGAGAATGGTGATATTTCAGATGGCCCAGGGCCTAACACATCAACGGCTAATGCAAGTAAGTAAATGTTAGATTAAATCAATAATAAAATATTATTCCTTTTATTATGAATACAATAATCTGTAGAATCCAGAATCTAAAATCAATTATAGTATTGACCGCAAGATCTGATTTTACAGAATTTATTGTATTAGATTTTACTAATAATTTGATTATCATTTAACCACAATTTTATTTGTGGACATAATAGATTATCCTGTCGACCCATCAGATTGGATTGATATGAAAGATTTATCGCAGGATATTTTTAATAATAGGCATGGGCGATTCCCTTTTAAACTAGAACCAGGGGCGCGTTCTTCGACACTGGTTGATGTCGAATTTTACAACGGTAATGACGTCAATCGTTGAAAACGTCGACGATAACACAAAGTAGCGTTTTTCGTCATTAGTAGCTACGTCATTTTGACGTCATGAGTCGACTTCGACTCATGAATTTGGTCGACGTTAAAATTATCGTTGAGCGTCGCGCTTTAGTAGTACGATACACATCGTGTTTAGTAGTAAATAATTGAAATCAAGATGGCTGCTTCTTGTTTTACCGTTGCTTTAATCTATGCAGTTTTAGAAGAGGAAGGGGTAGACGTGGAAGAAATTCCACGTATGTAACACACCTGACCCCTTTCTTCTACCAGATAGTCTTTATATCTCAATTCCGATTAAGCGAGGAAGCTGTAAGGCAACTATGCTTTGATTTATCGCCGGATCTGAAAAGGCAGAGAAGACATGTAACTTCTAAAGAGGAGGGAAGCATTATAATGATTAGCAAATTTAATTAAATTCACAAATTAATTGTAAATATAGCAAATTGTTGTGCTATTCAAATTTTAGACTATGATTTGCAAAACTATTGGCCTAGTAGTTTTTCTGAATTACAATGAATGTAAATATTAACTAACCTATTATAAAAAATTAATTTTGCAGTTAAATTTCGTAAGTAGTCTAAGAAAACTGAAAGTTTATTTTCCTCTTGTATGTATTTACAACACAGTATATCCTACAAAAATGTCTTTATCACTGTAACATAGTTTTTATATTCAAATTGATTTACTTTCAATCATAATATGATTTATATAAAAAATATGACAAATAGTATAATCAAACAATTTCTAGTTTTTTATTTTTACATCTCCAGGGCCTAAATTTTTATTATTTACAAGTGGACACAGTATCAAAATATTGGAGTAAATGTTCCATTTGTTCTGAAGACGCCATTGAAATCCGAAAAATATCTGATGGGATGTGACGTCGACGTGAGTTATGCACATGCCCCCTGAATAAACAAGTTGAACAACGTTGTCCCAACGTATAATCTGCCAACTATGACAAAAAGTGCTGTTTTTCGACTTTGAGCAAGTAGCGTTATCGTGACGTAGTCCTACTTCACTTTCGGTCGCAATACATTGACGTCACTAATGTTGGAATCGACACTAAGTTGAAGAACGCACCCCTGAAATATGAACTTGATATAATGCAGTCCATATCATATTTATGTACACCAATAACATGTTATTTATGTATCTGAAATTAATTTTTAATTAGAAATTTTGTTTAGAGAAAAATTAAAAACATACATTTATGTTAAAGAATGTTTTTAATTATGTTATATAACTTTATTACTAACTTTATTGTCTTTGTTAGATCTGTTAAATATTCACATCTTTAGAGAAATATTAAAATTTATTTGAATTGTACTTATTGATTAATTAGATTATGTAGCCTCATATCCTTTAAAAAGAAAACAAAAATTGATAGACTTTAATATAAAATATATTTTGTGTATATCTAATTATTTTTTTTCCAGAAAATATACAATATAAATAGTGTTTTTGGATAGGAATTTCTTCCCTCCCATTCTTGGGAATTTTTTTTGTTTTCCCGTTCCTGAATCCTGAGAAAAGTTGGTCAGGAAATTGGGAAAATCAGCTTCTAGAACCCAGTAATATACACAATAAGAAATAAACATAGTACTCACAACATATCTTTTAGACATTTTTTCTATTTATTGCTATCTAAAATGCAAGTGGCTTGCATTTTAGATAGCAATAAATAGGATATCTAAAGTGGCTTGTAATATTATGTTACAATATTACAAGCCTCTAGAAATGCATGCACAATACCAGAATCAGATAACACATGACCAACTAATTTTAGCTGTTGTAAATCAAGCACATCTGATCATGGAGAATAGAAAAAAGTTCGTATTTACACAGAAAAAATATTTATTTTCATAATCCAGGATTTGACTACAAATTCATCTTCAGATGAACTAACTAAAGAAATCTAAGGTAGCTTACCTTAATATGATGTTGTAGTCGAATCCTGGATTATGAAAATAAATATTTCTCTGTGTAAACATGAGCTGTTTCTGTTCTCTATGATGAATTGTTTCCACCAAGTGATGGCCAATACTACCAATCACATTCAATCAGTTTGTTTGCGGTTGACGATTGTGTGATTGTAATGATTGTGAGTTTGTGTGCATTATGTGATATACGTAAAACTTGCTGTATACTATAAGGTTTGGTTAAATAAAGTTTGCATTAATTACATTGTTTATATTTTGAGAAAACTTCAAATACAACAGAAACCTAGCCAAAATGATATTGCAGTGATCTTTGTTTAGTGCTCAAGCAAGAGATGCACTAATCATGAAATTTTTGTCAGCCTCTATTTAGGAAATTTTATTTACTCATTTTTGCATCCACCTTTTACATACAGGAGTATCTTGAAATCTCTGAAAGACTGTGAACCCTAATTGCTCCATCTTCTCTACAGCTTTTCTGTTTATTAATATTTACTATTACAGCCATTATTACAGATGATCAATGAAAATTAAATAAAAAACATTATTTTGGGAATTCTCGGGAAATACGATTTCCCATTCTTGATTCCTTAAAGTTCCAAAATGTCAGGAATTTGGAAACACTAAATATAAACAAGGTCCAGCATATAAATCAAGAAATATACTCATTTTACCAGAACTATGAAAACATAACTTTAATTAGAAAATAGTATTTTTTGAACACAAAAATAATCTATCTTCAGTTCAATATAACAATATAAAATAGAACATCTCATTGGAATTTAAAGTTTTTTACATGGTGCCATGCAATGATTACAAAAAAAATTGTTAGATAATTATAAATAAAATATGTTATAGAATGAAATAATAATATAACATGAAGAAAGATTAAATAAAAATAAAATGTGAACATTCATAAAAGTTCATGTTCAATTAATATCTACCATTATATCCTAAGAGTTTCTGTATATCTAATATTAATAATAATACTGAACAATTCTCTACTTTACAGCACAATTGAGCAAACCAAGTCACATATAAAATTAATTCATTTATTCGCAGAAGTACTTTTGGCTTGCTAGCCATCATCAGCTGCTACAAAGTTCTAAAACTAACAATATGGAACAATCGAACGTAAAAATAGAACAATTACAAAACTTTAAAGAAAAGAAAAATAGAACAAAAATAAAATAAAAAATAAAAATAAAAATCATGCAGTTCTCTTACATGAGGGAAATGTAACAATAATTTTGCCTCAAACGGATCACAATCAATGGATCTGTTTGAGGCAATATTACACGGATCACAATATTAATAATAATGTAATTTTTTCTCTGTTTGATGATATTGAGACTTTCTAAAAAATCTACTGGTACTTGGTTTAGGACAATATTAATAATAATAGCATTATTCTGTAGAATAATGTGATTCTGATAGGCTTTTTGGCCTAAAACCATATTCTCTCTGTCATATCAAATGTCATGTGTATGTATAATGAAGCACTTTGCAAATTACTGAACTTTACATATTAAATAAATCAAGCACTCATGCAAAAAAAGTCTTTTAATATGGTATAACGTTTTCAGACTTTTTTCTAGTCATGTTTATATTGTGTAATCCTATCCTATTTTTGCTTATCCTGTTTTTTTGCTTGTTCTACTGTTATATTTCATAATCTTGTTATCATTGTTGTCTCTAGGTGGGATGTTGTATATAGTGTTATATTCAAACATGGCCTTAGATTCCTTATCATTGCAGAGGAATGTAAAGATAGTGGAATTCTGTTGTTCTGTAAACTTAATATTAAATTTCTCCATAATATATCTCATAGTATTAAAAACCTGATGCCATGGAAAGGACCAGTAATGATGATTATTTCTACCACTTCAGTTGTATGAGTTGCTGCTGTTATTGTGGTCAAGTTCTTGATAAAATTGATTCTTGAGTTTATTATTTTTTAGATTCTTTACCTAAGGTTGTTTTGAGAAAGATGATGTATGAAAGTTAATTGGTATGTTAAGTTGTGATAGATGTTTGCAGCATAAGATTCATTTTCTTTGTTCATCAACATGTCAAGAAAATGGACTTTATGCTGGTCTATTTTTCAGTTTTGATTTTGAGTTTATGTAGATTTTTATTGATTAGTTTTTATTTATAGACTATTTCTCTACTATTTGTGATAAGGAAAATATTGTTTACTTATAGTTTATGTAAAATGATATGCTTCAAAAATGATATTTATATAAAATCAAAGTGACTTAAAATTTTGCTCTTTTGCTTTTTATATGAGTATTTCAGTCAAGATACCATCTGTATGAGAGCCCATTAATATATATCTAGTTTGTGTGAAAGACAAATCATCATACTTATAAAATAAATTCTTACATATTAAGTGGGAAACATTGGAAATAATCCTTCAAGAATCATGGTTATTATGATTATTCTTTAATTCATATAAGATATTCCTTACCTCTAGAATAGATGGCTCTAATTTGAGGCTTGGAAAGAGATTCTCATAGTCCAAGATGGCAAGATAATGGTCTTCTAAAGGAGAAATATTATCTAAACATTCTTAAATTTAAGAGAAGTATTTATATATTTTTTTAAATTTTCTCTCTCTCTCTCAGCCTATTAGACTAAAAACCACCCTCCAACCATCATCACTTGTAGTATGAAATAAAAATAATAAAACATTATTTTAAACTTTCCTATTGTAATTAATAAAATCTCAACAACTAAAGGCATTATTCGACCCATGAAGCTATGAAATTCTATATTAAGAAATTCTTTACTCCTTAAATTACGTTTTGAAACATTAATAGATATATAGATAATGTTAGGTTCTTTATTAATCAACTTATCTACCATTTTATAGTCACAGTTTGCTATTGAAGACTGTAGATCTGTAACTTTCAGTATCTTATATTTTTCCAACATAGTTGTACTGCTCGGTATATTCAATAATCTTGATGTAGAATTAATTGCATGATTTAGAGTTGTTTTTAATTTTTCCTGCAAATAAACAGTAGCTATGGCATATACTGATAAGCGATATAATACTTTAGCCGTAATAAAAGCATGATATAATGTTTTGAAAACAATTGGATTATTTATTTCCCTTAAATATTGGCAAATAAAACTCAGTGCTACATGAATCTGGTTAATAAGGTTCTGAATATGATTTTTAAAAGATAATCTATAATCAATAATAATTTCTAGATTTTTATGATTATTTATAAATGTAATAATGCCATTAGGTAATATAAACTGATTTGCAGAAATACATTTATTTAATGTAAACCTCATAAATTTAGATTTTTCATCATTCATTTTTGAATTATTATTCTCGAACCATTCTTCTATTATCTTAATATCATTCAATAGAATATTCATGTCATTAGTGATAATTAAAATCATCTGCATAGCCCAAAACTATAGAATTAATTATATTAAAAACAAGGTTTACATATGCAGTAAAAAGAAGTGGACTTCAAGCTGATCCCTGATGTAAGCCATTTGTTAACATATACTGATCTAATTTCTATCATTAATTGTACTTATATTGAATCTCGTTTGAAATAATTTAATAATCCAATCAGTAATGCATTCATCTAAATCAAATTCATTCAGTAATCTATCACCTAAAACTTGTAAATGAATATTTTCATAAGCAGCAGTAAAATTCAAAAATTTAGTGTAAGCAATTAAATTTTTTCAAAATTTTTTGTAATAATATTTATGAATTGTATAAGATTAGAAACAGTGGATTTATTGTTTCCTGAAAAATGTTGGTTATCATGCAATTTATTTGTTAATTGAAATTTTAAAGGTTGATAGTTCTTTTCTTATAGTGCTTTTTCAAACAGTATAAGAAAAGAATCTGCTATAGCAATAGGATGATAAAATTGGGAAAGGCAATGATCTTTGCCACGTGTTTTACATAGAATAATTTTAACTAGATGTAAAATTACTAATTAATAACTTATTAAATAGATATGAGACATGATGTAATAAATCTGGGAAAATTTTCTTCCAAAACAATAACAGTATATATCTTATTCCTGCTGTAAAATCTTTAGATTTTCTCAAAACTTCAATTATATTATCTGGAGTTATGCATGTAGTTTCAAAATATTACTTCTGGTAGGAAGTATTATTAAAAAATACTTCGTAAAGAATTTCTAGTTTGTTTTTCAGGAGTTTCCTGCCATAATGCTTGTTAATTCTTTATTACTTCTGGTAGGATTTATGATTATCATTATTACACTTTGTGATATTACTTTTGTTTCTAAAATAAGTAGCTAGTAAAGATGAAAATTCTGTCCGACTACTTGTATCTATATTATTTCTTTCTTTAATTTAGCAACATAAGTCCATAAATCTTTAGCAGATGATGAAAAATGATCACATATAAGTCTTAAATAGTTAGTTTTACTCCTAATTATTAAACTGCTATATTGACATTTTTGCTGATTTAAGACATATAATAATGAAAAATTTTTATATCTTTTCCAAAGTTTTCCATATTTGTTTATTTTACTCTTACAAAACTTTGTTTCCTTGTACAAGGGAAAATTTGAACCATTATAACTAAATCTCTTTATAGATACAAATTCTAAAATTTTCGCATAATAAACAAAACTGATCTAATATTTCCCGAAGGTTGAGATGTGATGAATAAATTGAAGACCACTTAAATTTGTTAATATAATATTTGATTTTAAATCAATCTGCTTTCAATCATATATGATGATGATGATGATGATGATCTTGTATGTGACCATTATTATTTCCCATAACTAAAAACGAAATTCAATCATTAAAGGAAGATGGTCGGAAGAAAAACTTTCATTAGGGTATACCATAAATCCTGTCTACTACAGAAAATTAATTTTATATTTTAACAATTCCTTTAATTATACTATTAATACAACAAAGCACTCATCACAGTTGAGGATAATCACAAAGATTTTATTCAACACTTAATAGCTAATGTTTTTCATCACAGTGTACTCTCTCCATGGAGCCTGAAGAGAGTACACTCTGCTGAAAAACATTAACTATTAAGTGTTGAATAAAATCTTTGTGATTATCCTCAACTGCAGTAAGTGCTTGAATGTTGTATTAATAATATGTGTGTGTGTATATATATATACACACACATATTATTAATTAGATTTACAGAAAACTAAATCTAAAACTTTTGTTTATGCATATCTGAATTAAATTATTAAAATAGATCATTTTTGACAAGAAAGTCTCTTGAATAGCAGTTATGTAATCAAAAGAAATCTCATTATTTACCCAAGAAATATTAAAATTGAAATCTCCCAAAATCATGATATCAAATGCAGGATGCAACTTAATTATTTTATTTATCATTAATATAATTATTTCAATATCTTCATTCTTCATATCTGGTGGAAAATAGATACCAAAAATAAGTAATCTCTGAGTACTATCTTTGATTAACAAGCAAATTATTTTTAAATGAAGTCACCTTAACTTTTAAAGTAGTAATAATTCCCTCTTCATGTTGTTCCAATCTATTAACCTGAAAGAGAGTAATGATTAGGTTAATAGATTAACCTAATCATTACTCTCAAAAAAACAAGGCATCTCGATAGCCTCTTACATCATCCAGGATTCAGTTATGATAATTGTCATAATTTAATGTCAGTATACCTATAAGTGTATCAGTTTTATTCTGGATGGAGCAAACATTTTGGTAAAACAGCACAAGACTTCTATTATCATTATTCATTAATTGCTATTCAGATTGTATATTGGTTATAGACATTAATTGTTCATCCTCAGTGTCACAGATAGATTCGTGATAGCTTTTTTCAGCAGTAATTGAATTTAATATGCTTGAATTATTATGTATATCAATGATACAATTATTTGGTACATACTTTATCATATGTCTATCAACAAACTTCCTTACTAACATTTCTATGACCAGAAAGAAAGATTGATTAGTTTATTAAAATCTTTATATGGCACGCTAAATAAAATGAGGCATAAGATTCATATTTTGTTTTGCATTTTTTAATATGTACTACTATATAACTTTTGTTCTGAATATAACTTTTAATATCATTAATTTCTGTTAAGGGATTTAATCTTGAAATGAAAATTTTCTCAAATTTCTTAATAGGTAACTCCACTAATAACTTTCCCATCAGTCATTGAAGTGTATCTTCTTTTATTTTATCATAAATTGATGAGTTTACAATATCTCTTCTTGTACTTTTGCTGGATTTATCTTCACAGGTTCCATTCTTAACAACCTCCACATAGGATTTAATTCCTTTATCCATATTTAGATTATTATTATTACTTTTGTTATTCAAGTTTTCCCTTTGAACAATCACTTTGTATAAAATTATTTATTTTTGCTAAAATATTATTACAAAAGATCTGAAATTCACTGAAATTTCCCAGTCATATTTTCCATATTATCACTGACCAGATTAATTTTTGTTTCTCTATTTTCCATGGTTCCTTTCCATAAATTCACTTATTTATTGTTCAATATTACTTATTCTTTGTTCCACATTATCCAGCCTTAAACACATTTTCTCATTAAATACTTTAAATTCACTTTTTACCATATCAGATATTTTTAGCATCAAACTTTCCAAAAGTCATTATAATTTGATAATTTCAACATACCTTCCTCTTTACTTTTTCATCTAAATATCCTTGATTTAATCCAAGGTGATGCTTATTTCTTCCTCATTTAACCTTCGACTAAGGCAATTTCAGTTCACTTTGCATATAGCACATTTTCAGTTCTTTTTCACCTCATTCGACATTTTTCTAAAAGTAAAAATGGATAATTCAGCACAGATAGTATGGTATTTGTGTAATGAATTCACAGAACACTGTATTATATCAGAATTATTCAATATTTCATCATCATAGGGTCATTGTTTTGCCTCTTTCATTATCAATGTATCTATTGACTTAATGTATTGTGATCTCTATATTTTAGCACTAAACAGTAGACTTAGGATTAAACAACATTTTTTTTTAATACGAAAGTTTTCGATGCTAATTGTGTCATCTTCAGGCATATACACAAAAAAATCAGAATAAACAAATTTTGTTTATTCTGATTCTTTTGTGTATATGCCTGAAGATGATGCAATTAGCATCGAAAATGTTTGTATTAAAAAA
>WUQG02452575.1:0-12833 GCA_011317285.2 Androctonus mauritanicus | reverse complement strand
TATAGATATCTTTGTTACGCATTTTACTTCTTAACATCTACTCGACCATTCTATTATTCAGTGAACAGTGTATGAATGAAATTGTTAACAGTGCATGTTTTTCGGGAGGGCGCCAAAAAGATATCGTGCCCCGGGCGCCAAGAAGGTATTGTGCCCCGGACGCCAGTTATGCTCGCTACGCCACTGTTTTGACGACGTTTTTCTTTAGTACCTTCGGAATCGAATGCAGAACAAGATTTTTATCGGGAATTATTCCCTATCTGTTACGGTTGGCCAGATAGGCTTTGCCACTTTCCTCAATCGCGTAATGGGTCGATTGGAAGGTGACCATGGGGTAGCCCATCTGCCCATCCACCACTTCCTATATGTCGGAATTAACAGATTTTTGAAATCTACCCTAGTTATCGGGTTATTTGTAGAGGTACACACTTTTATTCCATCCCGTACGTTAACTGCCCTACCCTTTAATGCTGTTAATTTATACTTTAATTTATATAAAATTTATTCTAAAATATTATGGTAAAAGGTGTAGCCGAGGCCGGTAAACCGTACGCCTAAGATTTATTAACTTTTATTTTATATTACTGACCATAGATGGCGCTAAGTGTTAAGCCCGGCCGATAAGCCGTAGGCAGACGGTCGGCCGTACGTTATCCCCGCCTTACTTAACGTTTAGCGCCGTGGATGGTCGATAACATAAAATAAAATTTTGATAAAATTCGAATGCGCCCTAAAGGATTAAACCGCGCCAGGTGGAAATGGCCTAATATTAGAAGACGGCTACCGAATTTGGCCAAGATCTATTAATTATTATGTCGAGAAGATCTATTATGTCGGCCCGGACAAAAGGACAAATTGCCGGCCCTTAGACATATTTTTTTAATATGTATATATCTTTTATTTAAAATATCACCACCGACGTATTAGCCAGAATAGCGCTATGGTATAAGGCAACCGCTCTTTTGCAATTAGAGATGAAAAACGAGCGGATGCACGATATTGCTGTTTCAAACAAGTTCAGGCAGCGTTCCGCCCGCTATCTACGCGGTGCGCCACTTACATACCTAGCCTTTTTTCTTATTTTAATTAAATACGCCGCTCTTTTATGGTTGTTTCCTTCAGAAATAAGGACGACAAATATATTTCTAGCTTTGGGACAAAAACGGTAAATACAAAATTAAACTGCCTGGTAAGTTTAGCTAAAGAAAAAATCGACAAATATAAATTCGATTAATTAACTTAGAAGTCTTTTGTCACCTTGGCCACCAGAATGCCGCCCTTTAGATTTGCCGCCCCGGACCGATGTCCGGGTTGCCCGCCCCTAGAGCGGACTCTGGCGGGGGATCAGATCAGGGACACCACCGATGGTCGGGCCCATCTTCTCCTCTTTCGGAAAGCGGGCTAGAAAACCCGTATTTTGTACCGGCATTCAAAAACGAAAGGCCTAATGGTGGTGGCTTACCGTATTACGCCGGTAGCTGGACGATAATTGGAGGCAACCGGCCGTAGTCGAGGCGGGGCCCGAGGCCATCCCACCTTATCATATTCTCACCGGGGAAAAAATTTAGTACAAAGTAGGAAGACAGAAATTTTAATATGCGCCAGAGGCTGGTCACGGTCCAACGTATAGTGTTTTACCTACAGGTATAATACTGGCCGCCCTCAAAAATGGCAGTCCGCCCGTATTCGGTGCGTCTGGAGCAGACTAAATTTATGGCCACTATACATTACCGACAGTAGTCGGAGCCGACTATGGACAGGTAGAGCTAACTCTGGGAGGCTAACGCCCGTCCAGCCCAGCGCGCCTCCGGCACCGTACCACCAGATAAGCTTTAATTCCGGCTGTCTTACCCGATATAAGCGTTAGCTTGGCGGATCGAATACCTAGGTAGAGTTTAAATATCCTCCGCCGGGATACCAGTGGACCCAGGTGTAGCGCCCGGTCAACCGCGCCGCCATTCCGGATGCGAAGAATCGGGCAGCGCGGAGCGTGAGGTAGATGCTGGAGATAAGACTCCTTTTTTATCCCATCGGACCACCAGAAAACATCCCGCTGATCATAATTAACCAAGTTGGTTTTTACTAGAATAAGTTTTCCACGGCGGAATATATCTAACTGGTTTGGACCATTTAAGAGGCGCATTCCCATCCCGGGCCGGTCTGTGCGTCTCTTTTCACCCTCCGAGAGAGTCTTCTGCGCCTTAACTATCTTAATGGCTTTTTTTCCGCCGTAGCAGTTTTTGGGAGGAAAAATAATCCGAACGGATTCCGATTCGACCGAATATTTTAACAATTTTCCTGCTCGGTGAAAAGTAAGTCAGTGGCCTACCGCCAACCCAGACGAGTAAATTGCGTGACCGAATATCGGAAAGTGTAAAAGTTTCCCAGAGAGATGGACGGACGCGTAAGGCCGGTAGATCCCAACCTACTTATTTGGTAACTTTTCTACACCCACCCCCATCAAACCCCCGTACTTTACCGAAGAAATTACTGGTCGACACTATTTCTGTTTACCAAAGAAATTACCGAATACAAAATACAATAAAAGTAAACGCGGGTAATACGACTGTACGGTTAATATTTTAAGATATACGCTCTATCACAGTTACGCAACCGTTATCGGTGGGTGTATACGTATTTTATACACCGCTGGTAATGCCGAAATTTACGGAAATATCTGTACCGGATAAAAGGAGGAGAAAATAATATATATTCGTATATTTTCTGGACGGTACCCGTAGCTAACTGACAGGCCGTGCGCGCCTGGAAATAGACTTCAACCACGCCACTCTGGCCTAGGTAAAAAATCTGGGCGCGCACGTACGTGTAAGTCACGGCCCCCGGCCTACCTAGGACTATTACCTATTACCTACGACTACTAATTATCTACCAGGCATGGCCTCCGAGAGCCAGAAAGTTAACAAAAACTTTTTAAAAATATCTTGTCCGTATCGACCACGATTTTGGAAGTGTTAGAATTCGGGTGGCAGGCCATGGAAAAATTAGATATAGCCGACCAGATTTATCCCCGGGAGAAAGAGATCCGGCGGTTTTAAAGACACTTAGTAACCGAAAGGTATTAATTGCCGCCAGGTGACCACCAATTAGTATAATCGAGAAGACGGTCCGGCGTCCTTCGACCCCAGCAGATCGATTTCCTAGAAATCGACGGGGAAAAAAACGTTAGCGGATAATGGCATTCGACAGAGGTCGAGTCCCGGTCAAACAATTAGACTAGCGTCCCGTTTTTTCGGTGAGAATCTAGGTGCTTAGACACGCTCGGTGGCAGTTGGAAGTCGACGTCGGCCACCCAGCCCCCCGTTCTACCCACTAGTAGTTGTAGTAACGGACGTCCGCAGTTAAAACGGTTGGGAGGGGCCAGGCAAAAAGTCGGACTCGGACGGTAGGAGTGGACGGATATTCTAGTTCCCGGATAGGCGGCTCGTTAAGAACGCATTTATATAGTCGGTCGAATGCCGAGTCGCTTTTTACGCGGGTAAACGGATAAGTGTTCCTTCAGATAGAGACAGACTGACAACCGGAGACCGGCCTAAAGATTAATTTCTCGGGCTTAATTCCGAGATAAACAGATTTTGAGCGCCACCCGGCGGGCTAAAATAGGGTATAGAAGACCGGCCACCACTGGGCAGCCGGGACGGCCGTTTTTTCCCGAAAATATTTGGTACTAAGCGTTCGAAAAGTGGAAGGCGGGAGGCCGATTCCACCGGCAGCTACCGGTTTCGCCATGGTCGGTCGTTACCCTCTCCGCACCGGTTAGGACCGCGGAATTTATGCGCCTGGGTTCCCGTTGGCAGAAAATAACAATAATGGCGGATAATTTTCGGGTCGAGGAGTCGGTCTAGCGTGACCGGCGGGCCAAAATTTCACTCCCGGGCTCCGTCTATTGGGCCCTAACTAGGTCTCGGCGGGCGGAAGTAGTTCCGAGAAAAATTGGTGGCTTTCGCTTTCTGCCCATCCAACCGGGCCAGCCGGTGGCTGGGCCATTGCGTTTTAGAAATTTCTCCGGGAATTTTCCTACCGGTAATTAGTGATTATCGGAGCGGCACCGGGCCCAGCATCTACTAGCGGGCCAGCAGCCGATTTAAATTACAGGTGGACGCCGTCCCGGCTGCCAGCGCCAGTCCTAACGCTCGGACAGCTGGGAAGCGGGCTTAGCGCACTAGCCGGACGGTTACGGCCGACCTCTGGCAGCCGCGGGTCGGGCCCCCAGCCGGTGAGAAAGGTAGCCGAGGACGGACGCCTTAGCCGACGGTGGGGGACCGGAGCCAGTACCGACGGAGGTGATTTGCCCCGATGGAATGTGGTAGCTGGCTTAGCCGCCAGCCAATGTACCGGCGCTAGTCGGGTCAGAGCGCTAGTGCGACTGCGCCGCCAACCGGTTGGGTCGACGATCGTCAGTAGTAGTGGTGACGGCCATGGCGGCGGATGGTGTGGAGTGGTAGAGCGCGGCATGGAAGCGGTAGCTTACAGCTGGCTGGCGGCGGCTTCTTGCTCGCCGCTGCTGATCATGCTGGCCCTCTGGACCTTGTACGTCTTCCACAGCTATCGACGTCGATGGAGAATGGTGGACTTATTTTTCTTGGCCGTGGTGGTGCAGGAGCTGATGGCTTCGTCCTTCGCCTTCGCCTTCGCCGTCCTGGAGCTGATCAACCCCCGGCTGGAGCCGGTCTGCCTCTTCCTGCAGTGGGGCCTGACGGCCACTCGGGCCTTCCAGCTGGCCACTCTGGCCTCCTTGGCCGTGGACCGGTGCCTGACCGTCCGCTGGCCTTACCGCTACCGGCTGAGCGTCAGGAGGAACCAGATCCGCTACCACATCGCCGTGCTGGCTGTGGTTTCGGTTTTCGTCGGAGTGGCCGCCGTCTTCGCCCGGGTGCCCGACCACAGCCCCTGTTCCGTCCGTCCTTCCGCCTGGGACCCAAAGTTTTCCGTTTTTCTCTTGTGCCTGTACGCCGTCCTGGTGCTGACGGCCGGGGTGTGTGCCGCCCGACTGGTGCTTGGCCGCTGCCGGCCTCCACCCGATAAGAAAGAACCGCTGCCCGGCACCGATTTCGGTACGTCTGGCAGCGGCACCGGTTCCAGCAGTAGTGGAGGAAGTTGTCGACCTCTCCGGCCTTTGCCTTCCTACCGCCAGCGGGCAGCTACTTTGGATATGAGGTGGACGGCCGTCTGCTCCGTCTGTCTCTGCTGCTACACCGTCAATCACCTGCCCTTCCTGGTGAGTACCTCCGCTTATTTTCTCGGCGCCGCGGTCACTGGGTCGGGTCGCCGTCGACCCGGCTTCTACGGCCCGACGGAAAGACCGATCCCGTCTGGGAAGCGGCGGGCCGATCGGGGGCCGTTCTTTCGTTGGGTATCGGTGCCGGACGTGTTGCGAAAGTGGGCGGAAGCGCGCCTCTTTTTTCCGTCACTGGGCCGTAAATTCGGCGGATAACGAGGTCCGCTTGGCTAGCCAAGGACGTCCCGTCCTACTACAAAAACCGGGATACAGAAAGGAACTCGGGCCCGCAATCCAGGCCTAGCGCGCCGCAGTCGACTCCCGACCTTATTCCATCCACCGGGTTTACGGTCGAGTTCGATAAATCTGGAGTAACGCCACCGGTGTACCTATACGGAAATGGTTGGCTCGACCGAGTTGGTTAACAAATCTCGAATTATCCCGCGTGGCTTAGCGCGCTTTAGTAACGAAGGAGAAAATTTCCGTCCAGTGGTAAAATGAATGGTAATAGATCCGATGTGCGGCATTATCGAAAGTAATATAAACAACTTGGAGGACACGTCCGCCGCTGGGCTTAGCCCGAGAAAAATGTTCGACCATTATTTAGGCCCACTTATGACGAAAATGCCAAACCAGTTATCGTTCGAATATAAAAGACCCGAAGCGGTAGCCATGTTTTTTAGTTTTCAAATACCAAGTTAATAAGCCTATTTGGTAGTGGCTAAAAGCGCCCTGGTGGGACGGTTTAGCCGCTAAACTGCCATTTTTGCCGGCTTAGTTTAACGGCCGATGTAAATGGTAGTCGACCTTCGACCCATGATCCACCACCGTCGAAATCGCTTATTAAAACGCGTCTTTATCTTAGAGGGCGCTTTAAAGGCCGGTTTGATTAATGGTGGTGGCGGGAACGGTGGAGGATGGGGTTTAGCGCGGTTCTTCCTTCCGACCCGGCGCTTATTCTCGGACACGTGGATAAAAGCGCCGTGGCCCCACGGACTGGGTCCGGCCCAGGCCACCTACGGGGTAAACCGGGTCACCTTCCACCGTCGAATCTGCCGCCACGGAGTTCGACTTTTCTCCCACGGTCGAAGGCCGCGTGGTTATCCCGCGTGTCAGAGGCGCGTAATTATGTTTTTCAGCGGCGGGCCAATTCTATCGGAACGGGATTTGAACCCGGATGGGGCGGAACGGTGCCAGTATTATTGGACCGAAACTCCGACCCAGGTAGCTACGGAAAGCGACGGATTGGGAAGAAGCGCCAGCCTGGCCGGTGGAGTACCGGTTGAAGATAGGTAGCGGAAGATAGGCTACGGCCGTTAAGAATATCCCGGTTCCCAATAAAATCTGGCTCGGCCATTTTTGCCCATGGAAAACAATTTTTGAAAATTATGTAAGTGACCCGAATTTAACTTCCATATTATCTGAGGAAGAAGAATGGTGTGTCTGTTCCTCCGGTTGCCGAGAAAATACCCACGAATTTTCCATTCGTTTAAGTCTGGAAACAGAGTTAGGGGACTGGGTGGAAGTATTATACCGGCCACGCTAAAAGCCGCCTCTGGGATGGAATCTTTCCGGACCTACTCTTAAAATTTTAATATATTCCGCGGTTAGTGCCGGGTTAGCGCCCAAAATTCCCAGGCCTTTACCCCACATCCACCCGAAATTACGCGTTTTACGTAACGTTCCGGTCGACTGGCAGTCGGGCATCCTAGCGGAAGGCTACCTATAAATTTTTAGTGGTCGGTGGTTAGCTGTAGGTGGTGGGTGGCGTAGATGGCCAAATGGCCGGCTTAGTGCCGCCTAATTACGCTTTTATAGCGTTTAATAAATATTGCCTGGTGCGATATCGGACCACCGATCACCCTAGCCGGCTTCCAGTTTAACCCGGCTGGGTATTAGTTAGCATTTTCTGGCTAGGGCCGCTATTTCTTTCCATCCGTGGAAACTCAGATAGACCACCTTATTCTCTTAGATCTAGTTGAATATAGACGAGGTTCTATAGAACGCTTAGGTTTACTAGCCGGATGGCGCCGTCGGGTGTGTGTCCAACCGTTTCGGTAGATAGCGGCCATTTTCCACCTTTTCGTTCGGGCCTAACATCCCAACGAAAATTTAAAAATTTCGGTACCAATAATAAAAATACGTCCGATATACAAATAGGAAGTGAAGACTATCGCCAGTTATCCCTTATACGCCTACCACCGGCGCAGAACCGCTGGTATATACTATACGTAAATTTTATTTCCATTACAGGGATAGAACATCGCCAGTAGCAAACACTGATTGCACAGAAAAACAATAATAAATAATAACAAACACTGATTATTAAAACAGATATCTGAAATAATATTCTTTATAAATCTATTAAATCCATAAACATTCAAAATTAAAATTTCATCAGGAATAAATTTGCCCTTTGGATAAGACGATGGGGGAAAGAACGAATCGATATATCTATCCTTTTTGTTCGACACCCTAACCATTCGCCACATCTTATTTCTTTATGTGGGACAGCAATTATTACATCGAGATTGCCAATATTATCGCGTAAATCAGGGGTCGGCAACCTTTTCTGGACGGCGGGCCATTTTCAGAAAGATATTTTTACGCACAGTCAGGCTTTTTTATTTTGAAGCGGGCCGCACAGTGTTGTTATAGACATCGGAGAAGAAAAAACATTCCGGGGATAGGGTAAAGAAGCGAGACTAGGATTCCAATACGAATCCTAGTCTCGCTTCTTTGTGAACATTTGTCGACCGGTCGATGGTGATTGTAGTCGAATTCCCTCAATCCATAAAAAATAATACAATCAATAAATATATTTCGTAAAATAATAAAAAAGCTTTCCTAATTTTTACTTTACCATATGAAAGTTATATGGCTTGGTGGGCCGCACAAAAACTTGCCATGGGCCGCGCCTTGCCGACCCCTGATGTAAATAATAATAAAATGTTTTTAAATCAAAATAATAAGCTCTACTACTAACAGTTGAATTTAGTATATTATTTGGCTTCAATTGCAGGAAGGCCATTAAATAACAATTTTTTAATATTATAAAAAATTTTTTCTAATTTCACTAAATATGTAGGTAATACGTAATTATATACTAAGGTAAGCGGTGCGCGTGTAGGTTGTATATACATAGTATATATACAGCCTACACGCGTATATAAATGCCTGCGCATATATACGCGATATTTTGCCTGAGGCGGTACGGACAACATATATTATTGTATTATATAATTTCAGTAGTATAAAATAATTTCGTTTAACGAGGAGGGAATACTTTATGGACCGAGTAGAATACGGAAAATTATCGGAGAACGTATTTAATTACCGAGAGCCACTATGAAATCCACAGGCACTCTCCCTTACTAGTCGAGAATATCTAGGCAGAGTGGCCGGGCCAGACAACCCGAATTGGCCTCCCGGGTCTCGACTCTCGAAAAGTTTTTTCGGGCTGCCGGGCCCGTCCCGGCCATCCCCCTCCCGTCTCCTTCGCCGGTGTGGATACGGCCCGTGGTGGGAACAGGTCCCGCCCCTTAGGTCTTCACCGGGAGAAAGGGGCGTAAAATGTGTCACCAAAAAAGTGAAGAACATTTAAAATTATATCCGTCGTATAGCTGACGATGGGATGAGGTGGAATATATTATACTATACTACCGTCCCCGTTCCAAAGAATGGTTGGTGAAAGACTCCATCTAGTTATATGTTGGCGTTATTTCTGAAACAAAAGTGTATGGAAATTTCTCCGTGTGTTTCCATCCGGCACGGGCCAACTTTTATCATCAATTGGCTGGAAAAATATTAGTTTGGCACCGAACTGTCCTTGGTGGTATAGCGTGTTTGGGCACTATCTTCTTTTCTTCTACCCACGGTAACTGCCCCACCGCTAGGTGTAAACGTACTGGCTCGGGTTAGAAGCGTTCAGTATTTAAGCAGACGGGACTTATATAAAAAGTTTAAACCAAACGGATAAAGACGGATGGGACAGATCGGCTTTAGTCGGAAGAGACACCAGATTGGATACGGTAATACCCACCGGTTCCGTGTTTTTCCTATTACGTAATATAATAAATGTCGACATCATGGGAAGAAGGTACAGAAAGACCACTTTATCTCCAACGGAGTCTGTCGGTTTACTAGGGTATTCCGAGACCATCGGTGGCGATTTATTATGGTTGATTAGCGCGTTATAAAGCGAACAGCCGAATCTTAGCCGGCCAGAGAGAAAGCCAGAAACCAAAAGTAGCCCATCCGTCGGTTCACTTAAAATTAGACAAATACCGCCGAAATACGGTCGATGTATATAAGCGATAAAGAGGTCGGGTCTAACGGTAATCCGGAGGAAAGACGGCCCCCACTGGTGTCGGACAAGTAAGTCTTCTGTTTAAAGCGGTGTTTTTCGACTTTTTTTCACTGATAGAGTAATTTAAACTCCGATTGGCACTTTAAATTTCAATTAAATACCGAGTTTATCCGCATGGATATAGTGTAAATAGCCAGAGGCCATACAGTCTACCCGCCAACAGCGTAACTGACCATATAACTATTTTTTCAATTTACGCACGCCCAGTTAAGAGGAGTACACTAAGCGCCACTCCGGACTGGTGGCTTTAGGCCAGGCTGTCCAACGACGTTACTCCCAGGATGGCTAAAAAAGTTTGGCTTCGAAAATCCCGTGTTATGTGTAATTTTCTGGAATTGTATTTGTCATATCAGTGTTCGTTCTTTAACATTATTTGATCTGTATTTGTAAACTATTAAGTGGTGATAAAAGGCGTAATCGGGCGTCTACTGGCCCATCTACCGCGGTCACCGGGCACCAGCCGAAATTTTAAAATATTCCTTTTTCCTGGCAGGGATATCGTTTCTCTTTTTGTATTTTACGGCGGCCTCTTTCTGGTGGGGATGGGCTCTTCCTCTACTTTTTCCTTAGATGGCGGACGGACGGGGTAAACAGATGATTTATTCGCCCAGGCCGGCTCCCACCATCCGGTAAACCGGTGGCTGATACCAATTTTCGATTTAATAGTGCCAGACCGTACCGGCCAATTTATCTGGGATTCTTTTAAAGGTGGAAATCCCAAACCGGGAAGCCACGGAAAATCGGTTACCGGATATTTTTACCGGTTAGGATACAAGTTTCCCAATGGGGCGCCATGGGCAAAATCGGACCCGAGTTGCCGGACACCTTCCTTATTCTCGTGGCCGATTTTAAAAAAGAAATTATGGTTCCGATGGAAATCCAGAAACCCACCGGCGGTAGCCCTTTAAATTCCCTTGTGGTTTCTGCCCACCGGCGCTCTAGGTGACGGAAGCGAAATTGGCTGACTGCGCCTTTGGCGGTGGCACCTATACTTTAAAAGACGAGAATTTCGGTCGGTCGTGGCCCGCAGCGCCCACCGGCCTTCCACCACCCGTGTTAGACCCTAGAAAAGGCTTTGCAAAATATTTTCTGAAACCCAGAGGTAGGAAAGTTCTCCCCGGAAACACTTTTCCCGCCGCCTTCTACTTACATCCGCTATTTTGTAGTTTTCTGGACCGTACGACGGAGACGGGGCCGAAAGTCCAATCATATTCTACCATCGACCGGGGAAGCGCTTTCGGTAGTTGGCGCCTTTTCACCCGGTGTTTGATCCCAGGGACCGGGCCGATGGGTCCGTCCTTCCGGTCCAACACGCAGTTCGGATTTAACGCCGGTACATTCGCACTATCCCCGTTAACCCGGTCCCAGCTCCGGCGGATCCCGGCTACGGCGGCCGGCCCACGCCCGCTAAACCGGTCCGTATCCGGCCTTTTATCGACGGAAACTCATTGTTGGGACCAAGGCCGACGGTCTAAAGCCGGACGGCCGACCACCATTGACGACGGTTTTTCACCTCGGACGGGACGGATGTCGGTCTGGGCCGGTTTCCGGTGGGACGGGAAGGAGGCGGTCCCGCTAAACAATACTTAGGCCGCCGATGGCTACCGGCCGGCGCCCGGTCTAGCTACCGTTATAATCGACACCTAGGTGGCTGTTAAAACCTGGAAAGATATACATTCGGTCGACCGGTGGCCGGGCCTCTTGGAAATTCCGTCCTTACTCTGGCCTGGTTACGCATTTTTGAAAGAATTCCGCCCCGTTCCACCTAAACTGGGGCGGGCCGTGGTTTACTTAAAAGTATTTTCTCCGTCTCCAGCGCCGTCCTAGGTGCTCCGAGATCCCACACCAGGCCCAGCGTAATTAGGCGTTTGTAAGCAGTCGGTAGCCGGCCTAGTGAAAGGCCATATCCGGTGGCCGAATACCATAACTGCCGCCCAGTTTAACCGGGGCTGGGTACTGGTCGGCCTTTTCTGGTACGGCAGTACTTGTTTCCAGCCTGGACCGCTTAAATTTATTCCATTTCCTATCAAATGTTTGGGATTGTCTTCTTTATCCCTGTCGAATTGTACCAGTACGGGTAAATTATTTGTCTAGTCGATACGGATGTGGGCTATATTTTATACGTAATATTTAGTGTCTTTTGGTCGAAGGACCACGCCACTCGGCATTCTGTCAGAGCGTTAAGTGACGGCGCCAAACTAGCCCTTCCACCGGCTGTCCATCCCGGCCGAGCAGTAGGTCGGAGGACGGGCAAGCACCTCACCATAAACATTTTCCAGGGATGGGACCCGAGAATCGAATTCGTGTCCTCCGGAGTGGAAAGCCCTGGCCTGGTCGGGCGGCCCATCCGGCCGACTAATTTTCAGTATTACGTAGTACGGGCCACCTGTATTATTATATCATTCTAATAGTATCAAATAATTTTGTGTAAGAATTACAGAATATTTTATTTCTAAAGTACCGGATGCCCATAAAATAACGTCAGGGTTTCGAAGCCATCTAACGCCTCCTGTATGGGATCAAAAGTAACAAAATTCGGTGCAGGTACATAGCGGAACACGCGCTTTCCATTTCGGAAGAAAACGAATTTAGTACCAAAAGTGGCCGGAGGAGGATCTCCGCCGGCCACTTTTGGTACCGAATGCGCGCGTTTGGTACTAAAACTCTGTTACGTGTCGCGCATACCGCGTGCCGTGCGCGACATCTACGCGGCGCGGAACATATCGGCGTGGAAGATATCCCGCCTCCTAGGATATCGATGCTCGCGCCTGACGCAGTTCTTGGAACATCTGAATGAGGTCGTATTGAATCTGGCGTAATTAACAATAAATGACGGCATGTATTGTTCAGAAACTCGATGCGCGCGGTCTCATTCGGTCATTACACGTCTCTTAATCACACAGTCTATTCTCTTCTACAGCGCCGCCACCACCCTGTTGGCTATTTTTGGTATTAAATTTGTTTCCTTTCGACATGGAAACCGCGTGTTCCAGCCTGTACCTCCAACCAGCTTTGTCACTTTTCGTCTAATTGGTGACGGGCTAGAAGTTCCGAACACCACCCGTTATTAACCACCGTTATTTTTTACTTTATGGGACGGTTTTTTGGTCAACAGATGACGCCACTTTCCACTCAGTAAAGTACTAGGTGGCGAGGCGAAACGAGCCCTTCCACAGGTTGCCCACCTCTGCGGAGAGGTCAGCCGGATGGTGGAGGACGGGGATGGAC
>WUQG02452564.1:0-12835 GCA_011317285.2 Androctonus mauritanicus | reverse complement strand
TCTGTATAGAGATGCCAGACGTTATCCCGACAAATTCAAAGATTATTTGAGAATGTCAAAAGAAACATTCGATATTCGTTTGAAAATTGTCGAACCTCAGATTTCTGGTCCAGATACAAATTACAGAGAAAGAATATTCGCGGAACAGCGGCTTGTCATAACTATCAGGTAAGCAAAATAAATGGCTTAATATTCTTTGTCTATTGCATTATCGTGTAATTAGGCATAAAGTCCTAATAATTACTACAGATTTATTTTAAATAAAAAATAATTACCAATTAAAAACACAAGAAAATAAATTTAATCGTGTGTAATTAAGATCCCATATAGCTTCCCGCTTAAAAATAGCACTTGTAATCTGTTCCTCCATCTTGAAAACGTATAGCGGAAAGCACAGAAAACGAACACTGCTCGATACTAAGCGCTTCGCATAGATTACCGCTAGATGACTCGCATATCAGAACGCGAACGATGTGAACATGTTAGTTTGAGACTATATGTTGGTAAATGACGTTATCACGCTTAGCGTTAAGATACATGCGCGAGGCTAAGCGAAGCGCGCTTGGTGTGAACGTAGCCTTAGAGTCCATCACGGCTGGTTAATAATTTGTAGTGACACCTAAAATTCCCCATCATGTTGTTGGGATCAACAATATAGGATTTAACAATATGTGGTGGGGTCAATCCTATATTGTTGATCCCATCAGAAATTGCCATACAATTCAATATGGCGTTTAATGGGTCAGATCTTTAACCACATGACAAACGGCGTACAATCGGCTGGGTCCCATACCTCCGATAATTGTGGAATCCGGGAATTGAACCCAGCCAGGATAATAATTGGTCGTTTTACTATGTGATCATCAGGCGACGTATGGAAACTCGGAATTGAATCCTGATCCTCTACGGTTTTTTTGTTAACAGATGACGACATTTTCCACTCAGTAAGAGTACTAAATGGCGGGGTGAAACAAGCCCTTCCACAGGCTGCCCACGCCTACAGAGGGGCCAGCCGGATTGTGGAGGACGGGGATCGACGGGAAGGGGCCGGACCCCATGATAAATATTTTCAAGGGGTGGGACCCGAGGCTCGAACCCGGGTTCTCTAGAGTGGAAAGCCGAAGCGTTTCCACGCGGCCAATCCGGCTGACGATAACTCTACGGTTTTAAATTATTGCTTTATCAGGTATCACTTAATTTCCTAAGTTTTGCTGCATTTGTGCACAGATAGATTCTTTAGCAATTCAGCTGGTGAATTGTCAATCTGGAATACATTCAAGTAAAGTTATCTGGATTATACGGACAAGTAAAGTTCGAGCAGCTAATCTTCAGAAAAATCAAGTTCGTTCAATTGAATATTAGGAAAGTGAAATCTATGAACTAAGGATATTAAGCAAGTGGAGTTTCGGACAACAAGACTAGAAAGGTACGGATCAGATAAGTAAGGTTCAGAAAAGATGGGAAGGGAGCATCGTTTAACTAACTGTTGGAGAAGTGGATTTCAGAGAAGTGAGGATCTGCCCACAGCGGCTTGAGCAAATGAGATTTGGACAAGTGAGATTTATGAAATGAGAATCGAACAAATAAGATTCAGCAAGATGAGCTATGCTGAAATGAGGATCATGCAAGTAGGGTTCGATTAGATTTTTCTTTATCAACAGATGACACGATTTCGCACTATACTGAATATTAAATGGGAGGGCAAAAACAGGTACTTCCACAGATTGTCTACTCTTGCGGAGGAATTAGCTGGGTTGTAGAGGATAGGGTTTGACGAATGGGCTCAGACTCCAGAATCAATTTTTACAGGGATCTAGAATCGAACTAGGATCTATAGGTGCCAAAAGTCATAATAATAATAATTAAGATTAATCCAAATAAGATTAAGTCAAATAAGTAAGATAAATCATTTATCTTACTTATTTGGCTTATGTTTACTTTTATTCAATTTAGATAAGAGATAATCGGTTTTTAGAATAAAAAGTGGTTTGGTTAAATTATAAAAATGAAAAAAAATAAATATTTTATTAGTCATTTGCATGTACACAATGCTGACAAAATATTAATTTATTCCATGTTGGATAATAAATATTCTATTTTTTTCAAATTAATCATTATTAATCTGTGTTCTTTGAAGTGTTTTTTTGTCGTCTTCTTGTAACTGTTAAATTTGATATTGCTACATTTTCTTCCCTGAATAATGAAAAAAAATAAATAAAATAATTATTTCACTATTAAATAAAGAATGATTTAAGATTTTATTGAGCTTATTAAAATTCATAAATCCTTACTGTGAAGAACTTGGTTGAGAACTGTCTTCAGGACCAGATATAATTTCTAAATTCCCCATTTTTGTAAGGACAGCAGTTAGCTAAATAATTTTATTAATACATCATCATCAAAACAAAGATCAAAAATATAATTTCTAATATAGCAGAGTTCCAATTATTGGAGGTAATGTGGGTTTAGGAAACTTGGCTAATCAAAAACAGATAATATGGAAAATTTGATAAATTTTTATTAAATAAATTGAATTTAAACACATTAGCACAATGATGTACACATTATTTTCAGATTAGATCTAATGGATATAATGATTTTTAAATTATATGATAAAACATTTTTAATAAATAAAATTAAATAAATAAAATAAATTTATTTACAACTGTTTTATTATTAAAAAAAATTTCTAAAATAATTAAACTAAAAAAATAATAATACTATGTATAAAAATTATAAACATAGACAAGAAAAATACACTTACACTTATAATCATATCATACAAAAAAAAAAATCACAGTTTGGTTTGGATAATATGGTACTTTGGTTACAGAATCTTAGTTAATTGGTACTCTACTGTAATTAGTTTGCATATTCATCATTAGCATAAATATAAAATTAATTCATAAAGGACAAATATTAATTAATTAATTAATTGCTTTACATTTTATTTAGTTTATTAAGAAAACATATTGATATATATTCAGTCTTTCATCATATTAAAACTATTGTAAATTAAAAAAAACTAGCATGCAAAAACATCATATAATTTTAAGAGCTTTAACCACTTCATATTTATGAAATAAATCTGATTAGTGTATTATTTTTGTGTTTATATAAAATCCAGTAAAATTTCATAAATGCATGATTGACTAAAGTTCTATAATGGATTGAATTATAAAGTGGTATTATACTATTCTAAGCAAGGTCAAGATTCGATTAAGAATTTTTTGATCTCTGGCAAAATCTCATAATGAAGCCCTATTTATAACTTAATAGATTGAGAAAAATTTGATGGAAGAGTGATTACCTGCAACAATAATAATTAAAAACTAAATATTTTATTTATGAACAGAGAAAAGATTTAAATGATTTATTAATTATAATAGTCTTCTTATTATTATTACATCATTATGGCAACATGATAAAACAATTGCTTGCCATCTGGAATATCTAGTATTGATTCTAGATACTACACTTCCTGATATTTTCAGGGCTTGGCCCATTAATTCTTATCCTTCACTACTCTCATTGTGACTAGCTGATGATAGATTTATAACTGACCTATTACCATTTATCATGAAGTAATTTTAATGGCATTAATCGTTTATATAATTAATTAACTGGATGCGAATATTTAAACCTTATATATTCAACTTTCACAATCACAAAATAAGTCACAGTTATAAAATCACTATGGAAGTTATCCATATATATATATATATATAAATAATCCAAATGTTTTCTCAATACCATACAATCATCTTAAATTTTAATTTTTGTAAAAATATATATTATATACATATTCCTCAACTTAAAACAGGGTTCAGTTTCAAACTCTGCCATTATAATTTAAAAATCCCAAAATTCATGATTTTTCACTACTAATATTTACTAGGATATTAGATATTATCTAATAAACATAAAAAACAAAACTACAAGAACTAGACAAAAAAACAAAAAAAGGATGTTTTCCATATACCAGACTATTGGATCAGGCATTGAACCCATGGAATTATATTGCATTAACTAATCATAGAATTTACAGATTACATTACTGTTGTAAATATGAATGGTCATAAGCCAAGGACTATTTATATTATTCATTATATATTTATTGAATAATATTGATAGTATTTATACCAATAATATATTATCGGTATAATAACCAAGTGATCATAATTAAAGTATTCTTATTCAAAAGCATATATATATATATATGTAATGGTAGCCAAAACTTAACCAAACTTTATAGGAATATCCCTCAAAATATGTAGAAGCAATTTTCATATAAATTTCAAAAATAAAAAAAGCTTTAATATAGAAGGTATATGATGCTGTGAGCAGCAAAAAAACATAATATTTGAACGTGCTCCAACTTCTATAGGTGATTGATAGATATAAAGGAAAACAAGAAATATTTCATGTCATTCTTATAAATAGTGAAAACATTATGTTTTTAACTTTACCTGAATAGGCTTTGTTTTTGAAGCTGTATTACAAAAACAAAGAGTAATACTACTGATGTGCTTTGGGAAGTTTGATGACTCAGGCAATTGTGAAGAGGCCAATTGTCATCATGTGCCCTCAGAAGAATGACTGCTTGTTTTGGGGAAACCAGATGCCTAGAAGTAAGAGGAAAAAAGAAGGCACAAACCAATCTCTCTAAAATAGAGTGAAGTGTTGCCATTATTATTTTAGAGTTATCTGTTGAAAGCATAGCAGATTTCTATAATGCATATGAAATATCAAGACAATTTGGATATGCCTTTCATAATAATGTGGAAAATTCTGCATAAATTGTTGCATTAACATCATAAGATGAGCACAGTCAACATTTGTTTTCCAGTGATGGAGACAAATGGCTGACATTTCTTGAGTGGAAGCAATAATGAATAACATGGGACATCATGTGAAAAAAAAGGCTCATTTTCATCTGAATGAAATTATGAACACACACAAATTATTGCAGTTGAGATGAGGAAAATTTCTACATATTTCAACAACTTCCTTCATACTTGCTAAAAATCGCATATGATGGATGTGTCTTTATAGCACTGAAAAAATATAAAGATACATCCATCATATTCATCTTTTTTTTTTTTTGAAAAAGCATGAACTATCATTAGTTCATGCTTTTTCAAAAAAAATTTTCAACTTGTGTGTCATGGATCTGCTCTGTCCATAGGTATCATGAGATTCTAATTTGTTGTTCTGCAAGTGCAGTAATAATAGATGATCTTGATTTAATCATTTTCATGCAATATAATGCACTTTTTTATATTGGACAATTAGTAAACAGCTCCTAGACAGCATTTCACTTAGGACAGAAAAATTAGTGATTTATTTTCAATAATTTAGTCACATCATTCAACTGATCTTAATCAGTGACTTTCAATTATGGGGACATCTTAAATGCATGGTTCTTCAAGATATTCTTCTAACTTGGCAGTCTTGAAAAACAGAATAACATTGCATGCAAAATACCATTATAGATCCATGTCCTTGCTTTATTTTATAAGGATTTATGACTGCCACTAATGGAAAAAATTGCCTTTTATGAATTTATATATACATATTCATAAATATATAATCAAATATTATAATGTTTTTAACAAAAGAAAAAAATTGAATTTTATAATATCCAGTAACTTTGATTTGTAATTGATTAGAATCTTATGACATAACTCTATATCCCTTTTGTAATTTAACTGCTATTGGTAAAACCAGTTATGTTTAGATATTAAGTGTAAACAGTACTAATTTAATCCTCTATAATTTATTGTGAATGCAAATAATTAAATATAACATTTTATGTAGTAATGCTTTTAAAATTCCAATTCAACTAAAAAACAAAAATTTTCTTATTGAAGAAGTAATAATTGATAAAATCTAAAATCTTTTCTCAAGTTTGTAATAATAATAAATTTGTTTCTAAGAAGAGACTTCAAAATATGGAAAAATATATCTAAACATATAATTTAACTATAACATAAGTTTGATCTTTTTAATTTTTTACTACAATACTATTCCAAATCTCATATATAGAATCCAGAAACTAATAGATGATTGATTACAGCAAAAAAATATTTTTCATATACAGGTAGCCCTCAACTTATGACTATTCATACTTATGATGATGATGAAATCTGTTAATTCTGTGACTGGTCAATGCAATTCAATGGGTTAAAGTTCCTGACTCAATGATAGGACATACAGAAAACATCCTTTTTTTTGTGTCTGATTCTTGTCATTTTATATTCTTTATGTTTATTAAAATAGATGGATACTAAATGAAATGAGGTACACCATAAATTTAACTCTTAGAATGACAAAGAATGAAATGAGAAATAATATATAGTGTCCTAGTAAACATTAGAAATGAGAAATCCATAAATTTTAAGCATTTTTGACTTCTGACAGTTCTGATTTACAACAGCAAGTTTGAAATCAAGCCTGATCATAAGATAAGGACTATTTGTATATGCTTTCTAATATGTTTAAATTTCAAACATATGATATTGAATGAATTAATATAGTTATTATTTCTTTAATAACTATATTAAACATATTTCTTTAATATGTTAAAATCCATGCAGAAAGCTTTGATCTCTTTTCATAGGAAAAGTATCAAGAAATGATCTGTTACCATTTCCTTTTATATATATTCAACCCTAATTTATGAGGCCCAAATATATATAAGACCCTGATTTTATGAATAAATATAATTTGTACTGAAAAGTCAATTTATGAGCTTTATCCCATTTCTATAAGATATTTATAATGAGTAAATGTTTTAAAAGTGATTAAAGCACACCTTTTAATGTGGAAAAATATAACTGATACTAATATTTGTCCTATTTTACACCACATGGACTTTTCATATTTCAAATGAGAAATGAATCAATTCTAGGTCTTTATGATTGAAACAAAGTATTTGCTCTGTTAATACAACCAATATCATGATAAGATGGATTTTAAAATAATGAATAGGGGTTCATTGGCTAAATCTAATAAAAAAATCTGATATGTGGCTGGAATTGAACTTGGAGTTTCTAAGTTGTAAACTAAAATTTTATAATATGGTGAGATAGTAGACAAATATTTATATTTAATTTTTTATTAATATTATCAAATGGCATTTTCATTGAATTCAAATGCTTTTATGATCCAAAGTCAAATCTGGGTTTTACAACTCCAATTTTTCAAGAAGGGTCCAGGCCCAGCAGGATAATGCTCAGCTGCACACAACAAGGGTGTCACAAGCATATCTCCACCAGGTTTCAACAGTTCCCTGGTCTGCCCAGTCACCAGATTTATTACCAATA
Organism: Androctonus mauritanicus; assembly: GCA_011317285.2. NCBI lineage: Eukaryota > Metazoa > Arthropoda > Arachnida > Scorpiones > Buthidae > Androctonus > Androctonus mauritanicus. Next base: position 5,507 of record WUQG02452564.1, on the reverse strand, counting down.
GAACATGTATGGATCCATCTGGGATGCCAACTTCAATAGTCTATTATAAGTTTGCATACTCTAGAGGTCAGTAACAGCAACTGTGGACAGATATACTGCAGAATACCATATGGGCCCTGCATGCCTCCTTGCCTGCCTGTATCACATCTTGTATCCAGTCTAGAAGTGGCAAAACAGGTTACTAGAGTCTCCTTTCACATTTTCAGTTTTCTGCAATAAAGTATCCTTTTGCTCTGATATTGTAATCACTTACTTATATTAACATTACAATCATTCATATAAAGTTTCATTTGATTCTGACAAATTCTTATTGGTGGGTGATTTTTTTTCACAATTAGTGTATATATAGAATGATAGTTTTTAAAATTATTTCTTAAATATTTATATAATAATCATTAAAAGAAAGAAATATTGATTTTAAATTATCAATTAAATACAAATAAATTAATGGAATAAAATTAATTTATTAAATACTTACATTTCTTTTGTTATAATATGATTGATCATCATCATCATCATCATCTTGTTTAATTGCATGATCCACATGTTTAGTTGATACTATAAATAAATCATATATTCATTATGAATTGTTTAGAAAAATAGTACCCGGTATATTATTTGTTTTATATATTGAAAAAATTAAATTAATTACTGATTCATTAAATTTTTTACATTTATAGTTCATATATAATTTTTCATATTTAATTCATAGTTTCAAAGATAAATGTAATATCATAAATTTGATTCATTAATATACTAGACATTTCAACAATAGTAAATATTACAGAAAGAAAAAAAAAATGCTTGTGAAAGCAATAGAAAGTCAGGCTCAACAATTTCTAAGCCAATGTTGTTATATTAGCAGTGATTATTTGTTTCTTTCAAGTTACGAACTTAATTCATATTTAAATCTTGTTCATAACTCAGATATTATTATTATTTGGCCCCCAAAAGTACTAAAATAACTTTATATATTGTGTTTTGTAATATATTTCACAAATGGACCAATCAGAAGTTTCTTATTTCACAGATTTGAATAAAAATTTCTGATTATAAAATGAGAATTTTTTTATATAATCTTTGTAATCTTGAAATATTACTATAATATTTTAAGTAAAAAATTTTATATATTGTATTTGTTGCTAGAACATTTTGCTATCATAATGTTTGAAATTTGAAAATGAAATGACAGGTTCTTAAGTACAAATGTTTGTAATTTGAATGTTCATAAATTGAAGAGCATCTGTACTCTTATTAATTAAAACAGATTCTAATATTTAAATTAAATAAAATTAGCCAAAATTTTAATTTTGAACTACTGTTAAATATATTAATTGCTTTTCATTATTGATCAGATTATGCATGTAGAAACATTTCAGCATCCTACCCAGAGAACTGAAATCAAATTGGAAAATTTTCTTCATGGTTCTGACCTGGGTCAGAACTATCAAGGAAATCAATCCTCCTATTGTAAAGTCTCACTGGTTCTATCATAGATATGGACAATTCATAGTTAGGCCTAGAATAGACTCCATTACTTATTAATTAGCAAATGATTCGAAAATGGCATTAAAAAATAACTGCTTATTTTTACTAAAACTTGGGCATGCAAATGTAACTTAAACATTCAAATTTTGTTTTATCTAGCATTTTCTTTATTTTTACTTACTGAAAGTGTTGGAAGGCAAGAGATGTACATTTTCTTCATTTTAAAGAATAAATAGCATTTATTCAACATTATTGTACTATACTACTTTTTAAAAATATGTTGAATATTCTGAGTTTTAGTAATTAGGGAATCTAACCTCCATTTATAACATTGACATTGTACCTATACAAAATTATGCTCCAATTTATGAAGGATTTGAATTATGATTAAAATTTTTAAAAGTATTTCCATCATAAATCAGGGACTTCCTATATCTCTTTCAATAATATAATAGTTTCTTACTTATTGATTCTTGTTACTACTTGAAACATTTCTTAAAGATGTTTTCAGAATGTCCAAAAGTGCCTTGATAAATTTATTTATCAAGGCACTTTTATTAAGGTAATTAATTTAAATAACTAATTTAAGGAATTTAGTTACTTATATAAAATTTTATGAATATCTTAAAAAAATAAACTATAGTATTTCAATCTATGAAATTCATTTAAAACCTGTTGATGTAACATAATTGGCAGGAAAATATCCATTAATCTCTGATTTTTCTAAAGTACCAAACCACCATTGAGGATCTTCTCGATTCAATACTTTGATAATATCTCCTTTCTGTAGAGGTAGTTCATTTGGAAAATTTGAATTATAGTCATATAAAGCAATAGCCTGTATTAAAGAATAAAAATTTTACATAAACCAATTTTTATCAAGAAAATATAATATAATCTAAAATTATTTATATAGACTGTACAAATGTTCCTCTAGTTTATAAATATTCAAGTTATAAACTTTAGCACTCACATCATTTTATCTTCAAATTTCAAAAAAATTAAAAAATTGTGCAAAAACTTTAAACATTACAATAGTGAAATGGTCTATCATCAAATGTATATGAAATTAAATACTTTATTACCTCATAATAATGGTCACAGATTTTGTCCTAATTTTTGTGCCAAAAATAGTAGGTGTAGCCATTATGCAAAGACAAAATTAAGGAATAAGATTAAAATAATTGAATTACTGAAAGATCATATTATTAAAATGTATTTAGTATAATTTAATCAACATGTTTTGATTGCACATATAAAATATTTTATATTCGTATGTATGATGTGGAATATTAACTTAGAATAAACAAATCTGTATGCATTTATCATTTAAATATATTTGAAAATTATGCCTTTTATAAGGATAATAAAATCTTCCAAATTTTTTCAGATAACCAAACTGCACATTATTGAGAATATATGTAATTATTAAAAAGACACATTATAACTTGAAAAGTTTTAATTTTTTAAATAACCTGATTTGGTATTTATCATTTCATTATTGACAGTTCATGGATATGTTGCCTGTTTGAAAAAAGATAAGATACAAGTTGTTATTAATTTGTACCAATATTGCTTGTATTGATTATAATTTTTAAACTTTTCATCATACTAACTTTAATTTTTAAATCATTCTTTGGTTTTTATAACAGAAATTTTTCCATTCAAACACTGAAAATGGACTTTATAAAAAATCAAATGTTGCAATTTAAAGAAAATGTTCAATTTTCAAATATTAAAAAAACTAGCTTTTCTTATGCCAAAATATTTTTTATATTTTTGTTTGCCTTATTTTTTATACATGAACTGAAAACACTAGCAGTATAACATAGTATAAATGGGCAATAACATTGTATGTTCTGTAATGCAGTATGATGTTAACTTCTAAATTAGTAGTCCTAAACTTTCATAATCATGCACAGCTTTATTAGTCAAGAATAACAGCACATATTCCATATAATGTATTATGACAAGCAAAAAACACATACACTTTGAAAATTTCATACATTGCTAGGGATGCATGTACTATTTTAAATCACTGTGACAAACAGAAATCTACCATGATATTTTATATGCCAATTTTTTTTGGTAATTGAAAAACAGGATATGATCGTTATACAAGGAAATGTAATATTTAATATGTTATTGCAATATTTCAAGATGACAGAGATTTTAATTGATTCAATCAATAGGATATATTACACAATACAGCATACATAGTAGAGTTGAACATTGAACATTGATGTTTAGATAACAATATTCGATGTTTTTTTCTGTTTATGTAGTAGAACTGACATTTGTTAAGTAATATTTTTATAAATGGAATCTTTTATAATTGATGATGATTTTATTTAATTTTTTTAATTTTGCATTAGGAAAATCAATCAATCCATCTGGCAATACTGATTTAGTACCAAAGTTTGTCACATGAGCTGCTTTATCATCATCATTTAATTAATAATCAAAACACTTTTGGTTTCTGATTTATTTCAAAGTATTTATACTTTGTAGCTCAGTAAGTAAGCCTCCAAAAAGCTTTTTGTGGCAACATTTGCTAAAAATAAAAGTAATTCTGCAACTTGCATATATTGTTCAAAAAAATTGAAAACAAATCATAATATCATGAATTTAAGCAGTCATTTTGAAAGCAAACATCCAAAAGTTCTTGAAGTTCAGAAAGAATTGCAGAAAGAAAAAAAATGTTATTAAGACACTGATGAAGCATCATCATTACAACTTCTTTCAGCAAAACAAAGCAAAATTTCTGACATATTTATGAGCGTTGTGGAGTTCAAATCAAGTAGATCAACAGAAAAAGTAAATCAAGCTCTTATATTTATGGTATGTAAAGACAATGAGCCATTGAGAATTGTGGATCATGAAGGTTTTCAACATTTCATAAAGACAATAGCATCTTTGTACAAAATTTCTTCTTGATCAACAATTAAAAGACTAATTTCCAATAAATATAGTAATTTGATATCCAGGGCTGGCCTGAGAAAAATCAGAGCACTGTGCAAAGTTGTTGTGTGGGACCTTTTAATAATAATAATATTAATAATTATAATAATAATAATAATAATAATAATAAAATAGTTTTGAACAGGAGTTGGATCATTAGTATCGCAGGGCTTTGTGCAGTCGCATTGCCCTCTGACCACTCTGTCAATATTCATAGTTAAACAGCAGCTCAGATAGCTATTTTACTCATAAACAACTGATATATGGACAGATATCCAGAATAGGAGTTACACTAGCCTGACTGTCCACTTTATAGATAAGGAAAATAAACTGTGCAATGTAGCATTAGATGTTTTTATATTGGAAGAATGGCATACTAGCAAGAATCTAGCTAATAAACTAAAGCAGTTCATAAAATATTGGGAAATAGATGAAGAATATGTCAATGCAGTTGTTATTGTAAATGCACAAAAAAATGATGTTTTCTAATATCAATGTTAGAAAATATCAATATTTTTGGGACTGATGTTTTCTTACATCAATGTTCAACACTAATATATAGTGCCTTCAGTACATCTGGATTTTGTATTGAAATAAATTTTCAGTTATGAAGTTTTTGATTTACAAATAAATCTTACAAACTTATTATATTTGTAACTAGAGGAACATATGCACAGTATTTTAATATAATCAGATACCTTATCTTCAAATGGAATTTTCTTGTTTTTTAAATCATGTGTAACCAAATATTCAGCCTGAAGAAAAATTTGAATTATTTTAAATAATTAAATAAATTAATATTAAATGTTATTTAATAAAATTTAGAATTGAAATAATAATACAGAGAGATATTATTATTATTTAACCCTTTAAGGTGCATGGTATAATAATTTACCACTTTGTCGGAAAAAGCACCAAAGAGAAGCACAAGAGAAGCAATATGATCTGCCAAGCTTGTGATGTAGCTTTATGAAAACAATGTTTTGCAGTGTTTCATCAGGCAATGTAATTGGAAATAAAGGTGAAATGGTAAACAATTATACCACTGCCCACACAGA
>WUQG02452553.1:0-12836 GCA_011317285.2 Androctonus mauritanicus | reverse complement strand
ATAAATGTTGCCAGGTGTGGATACTTACTTCCCTTTTACCCCCTTTAGTTCTGGCACGGGCCCAGCACTTATCCGGGTGGACTGCATATGGACGTCGACACCTCTAACAAATAAGCTCGTTTTCTGAATGAAAAATCACTTCAAACTCTGATAGTCGTTTCTCAATTTCCAGTGAAGTAAGGATAAGTTATACTTAGTAATTGGGTAAACCATAGATTTTAGAATTTCTTGGAGTTAAAAACTTGATTATCTGAAACGCAATTTACTTTTAACACGTGAAGATAGAATTTAACAAGAACTATAGGATGGATACAGGATAAGAACCATTACTTATACGGTTATAAGGCTCCAATCTTTTTTTTTTTGTGCTTGATTATGAACATCTAATTTTTACAAAAAGTTCTAGATTTTTATCATTATCATAAAGTTAAAACTTTTATAATTATTTCACAAAGCTTTCTATCAGTAAATTTAAAAGTATATCTTATTAATATTAAATCCAAGTTTAAAATTAACTGAAGACATACAGAAATAGGAACTTGTAGAATTTAAAACTGTTATTGTTAACTTCATTAAAAACAATTATATTCCTCTGTTAGTATAAGCAAGGATAATACTAATGATTATTGGCTTTCTGAAACAATTTATAAATTTATGTAAATCTTAATTTAATCCTAAAAATTTGCATATTAGTTACTCATATATAAAGAGATTTGAAGATGATTTTGAGTAAATATAATTAATCTTTTAGCAATAATCCAGATATTCAAATTTTCTAATGAAAGTAAGAATTTCAATATTATTAATTCGGTTGGAATATTTTGCTTTAATCTGAGCAAAAATTGTTTTTATTTTAGATTATTTAATATTTTATGGCGGCAATCCTGTACGAGGCCTCGAGACTGTTAGTAGTCCATTACGATCTGGTCACACCCGCAATGGGGTCGACTAGTACGTTGAAGGATAGGATCAACGAGTTAGCATGAATTCTCCTTGGAAAATGAGGGGTGGGGCCTAGAATTTGATTCGGGATCCTTCATATGGAATGTTACTGCTCTTTCACAACGTCTTCTGGCCGATTAGAATACCGTAATCATGTCAGAAATTTCTTATTTGGAAATAACATATGCTATAGAACCTTTTGCAATCTATGCAATATAGTGTACTTAATTTTTTAAAGTGCAAGCTTTCTCCAATTTGGAGAATCTCACACATGCAAACACACCAATTCAACTTAATCCTGCATCCGAGAAGCATCTTAATTCCATAAATCTATCTCGAATCCTGCTTCTACTCGATCCTTTTATTTTAATTTTAATACGAGATCCCCATAGCAAAGGGCAATTAATCATTTCGGACAATAGAACGCTTCCCCACTAGACGTGATTGAACATGAGTCCCCACTGGTGCGAAGATCATTCGATCACTTTTTTCTTTTTCCACAATCGACCAAAAGTACAGTAAAATTCGCGCACCGAATAACTAAATTTTCGCATTTTTTAAAGAAAAGCTCAGAAGGGCAACAAAGAGATGCTCGCCACTTCTGACTGGATGTGCACCACTTTAAGGATTATCCTCTTTAAGTACACAATGGACAGCATTGAACGAGATGCTTTGCTTCTCCCTAAACAAGGCAGAGGGACTGGGGAGCGTTTTGTCCTCAACACCTGGTGAATGGGGAAGGAGCGCTGCCATTTTCGCTTTGCTTTTTATAAGCAGCAGCTTTAACAGGTAGTTTGGTCATATTTTCCCACGTTGCAGTACTTCTCACGCGATAGACCAGTTTCAATTTAGATAGCAGTTGCTCTGTTAGTCAAAAGTCGGAAACCCGAAATATATAAAAAATTAAAAAATTAACTGCAAGGATTTTTACACGTTAAAGCTAAAGATTCCTTTTCATTTGGGTGCTCCATTCTTCCCTAATATCAGGTATAAGGGTAGTAAAATCGTCCGTGCGTGAAACAAAACGTAATTGAAGTCGAATAAGTGTTTTTTACTCTGTTCCATCTCCCTTGTTTTTATAATTAACATTTTAGACTTTGTTTAGAATTGAAATGAGTCGGCAAAATGGCATTTTTTTCCTTTTACTTTGTTCGTTTCTCCCAGCTGTCCACTTTAGGTAATGAGCGAGGAATTATAGAAGCGACGAGAACGAAGTAAAAGTCTCAAGTGTGCTCTATGACTCGAAAATAATCGTCTATAAATGGTTTCGGTCTTTGGCAATTTCTTTGCAGAAGCAGTGAAGCCATTTGAACTTATAGAATAAAATCCAAATAGTCTACATTTCTTCAAATCTACTATAGATAGTGCAAATGAAAAATGATTATTGAATTGCAAAAATTAACAAAAGATGAAAAATTACTCTAATAAACGAACAGATTCACTTAGTTTACATTTTTTTACATCCTTTCAGTAATTCTTTTTTATCATCTGCTATTCCTCAATAGATAAGTTAGATTTATTAGTAATTATTTAACATCTCCTATGGCTTAATTCAGCTCAACAATTAGAACACTTTAAAGTAGATAAAATTTGATTAATTGAAGAAAACTAACATCTCTTATTGTTACGAAAAAGTTTATAATTTAAGTTTTAAAGAATTAAGATGAAGAAATTCATAATAATCTGTAACTAATAATTGTAAATTTGATATAATAAAAGTATCAGTTATTTCTTTATTTTATATTTTTACTTATAAAATTTCAGCAATAATAATAACAATTGCAAGGTATTTACATAAAAATTATTAATTTATACTTGTGTTCCACAAAAATAAAAAACTTACTTAATTTTGTGGAACGCAGAATGACCGAAATCACATGCAATAATAATCAATTAATGAAGAAAATGTTTATAATCTGAAAAAATGCAAGGAAAAGAACGATTTTATGACAAAAAATAAAATTATGTTAATCCTCCACAAGCTAATGGGATTTTTAAAATTTTTAAATACAGTAGATTCCTGCCTGAACAACAGAAAATTTTATAGATGATTAAATAAAATAATTCAGTAGCTGATGTGATAAAGAAAAGATAACATCTTCACTTCACCTTCTATTTTTGTTGGACAAATTGTAAAGTCCAACAACAGTCCTTACATTGCGTATTTGACTATTTTTCCACGATAAGATTAACAACATTCCTTTTACAAAAATATAGTTTTTTCTAGCTATCGATAAGTTATCAGGTCGAAAGAGGTAGAAATGCACCTAATGAGGGGAAGTGAAAGTCCCGTTAGTGCGGTTATATAGTGTATGGAAGTATATGGTAGATGGAAGGGGGAAAAAGCCTTTCCCATTTGATACACCATAAACTTCAAGTTGACATTTTATGAGAGACATAAAATTTGTCACAGGGACTGCATCGACAAGACTTAGCTACCGGCTGCACTTCTACATTTTCAAGTATCGCTGATTGTTGCCCAATGAAAATAGCTTCTTCCCAAACTCTGTCAGGCAGAGACGTATCAACCCTATTAAAAAAGAGTAGAAAGCTCTTTAGACTAGATAAGGTTTTTTTTTTGGAAACAATTGTATAGTGCAATTGTTTTAAGTGCTATTATCTGCGGTTTTAGAATTTTGCATGATTTTATTCTTTGACCTTCTATGATTTCCAACCATAAAGGATCTTGATAAAAATTTTAAACAAAACATATCGCATTATGATTATTTGTGAACGCCAATTCACAATACTATCTCCATTCTTGGACCAGATAAATTATCGAAAGTCTACGAACGGTCTTGCTATATATTTTAATCCTATTATAAAGAATTATTTTAAATATTCATAGATTGTGGGAACATTTAGGCTACCGTTGCTACAGAGTTCTCATCGCTGAAAGATAAGAAAAATGCATAGAAACCTTATTCTTTAAGGGTTTAGAGAATTTATTTTTTCGCGTACTAAACTCCGGGTTATTGCCGATAGAGATAGAATTCTTTCCTCTCCCCTTACTCCGAAAAGTGATAAATAGTGACTTACCAGCTTCGCTGTTATTGTCGGTACTCTGTTGGGAGCTGGGTTGTTGGGAGAGGGGGCCTGGTGTCCCTGTCGACCCTGCTGGAGACCTTACATCGTCGGGACCGGTGCTATAGGAATTCAGGGACTGGGAGGGCGGTCCTGTGGGGAGAAACAATAGGCCTACGTTAGCTATAACACGTGTTCTGTACTTGGTAAATCCTGCTACAACTACTGTCAATATAATATTTACAAACTTAAATTTAAAAATTAATTTAATTATGTCAATAATTAAACTTATTAGAAATAAAATTTTTATTAAAAGAATTGAATTATTTTAATAATACAAGATTTATATTTTTTCGCAGCTGCAACGAGATTCAAATGATAAAAATCACGGATGTTTATATCATTCTCTATTTTTCGTCAACAAAATGTTTGGCTGAAAGCTCTTACATTGTGCTCTAAACTTCATATGATTTCATATTTGAGCCTTTGAAATTCAACGAATGGTTTTCAGTGGCTCAAATAATAGGTGGAAATAAATTATAGAAGTTAGCTGAAAATTTTATTAACAGGAGAAAGGTAAAACAAGAGAAAAATAAGGCGAGTTGGAGCGAACGGAAATGGTCAAAAATTAAAGACAGCGCCAGAAGAAGTTCCTGTTTTGTTATCGACCGAATTCGATGCCTTGTACAATACTTCTACAAGTCAACGAGTAAACGATCATCGATTTAAGACTGGGAGTCTAACAATTGTATCGGTGGCGATGTACCAATCAGTCAGCCACGTCTTCAATCGATGCTGTAGTACAGTAGTGTGGGAAAGCTATCGTTTCGTAAACAAATTACTGCTGATTCGATTGGGATTGCCTAATGGCAGTCCATTTAGCCCTACAAAAATTTCTATTCTATTCTTCAGGGAGCTCGAACGTTGCTTAAGATAATGTTTAAAAAAAGGATAATAAAACTTTGCTAGCATTCTTTGCACGGGTGAGATTATGAATTAACTTATATATATTTTTTATTACGTAATTGTTTCGTGAAATAGTTTTAAAATGAATTTTTATTCATTTAAATAGTGTTTAGAGAGTTTGATTTGAATAAAGAATTCTGAGGAAAATCTCAACAACAGTAGCTTGTGAAAAATATTTGTAAGAAGAAACGTTTTAATTATATAGAAGTTCCTAAAGGTATGGCCTTTCCAATATCTGTAAATCTTTGGTCACCTTAAGTGTAGACGGACGAAGATAATGGCCAGCTGTCTCGGACAAGTTGAGCTTTGTGTCTGAGTGATGGACACAAGAGAAGAGTGCCCAGCAGGAGAGTTATGGACTTTCTGCGGTAGAAGTCGCTCTTTCAGACAGTCAGCACAATAATAAGCTGCAATAAATTGTCCCTGGGCCATCTTCTGTAAAATAACCGAAAACTTAACGATTCTACTTATTAGCCACCAAGTTTTAAAAGTCTAGAGATTGGAGATGGTTGAATTGCAGCCAATCCCAAACGGAGTAAAACTAAGATTCTTTAAATTCGTAGGAATTTCTTTTAACTTCCTACAGAGATAATAGCTCCAAACAAATACTTTTAAATGGTTTATGAATAATCTTAGCATTTCTATAGAAATTTTTAACACAAATTTGCACCTTGGTATTTTATATTTTAGAGGAATATCAGTCGTAACTTTAAGTCTAAAAACCCGTAATTTAGGAGCAACACTATGTATGTTTATTATTATACTGTAAACATATATCAAATTTACAGAAATTTGAACGATACATAAATTACTAATGTTTGAAAAATCATATTTTATTCATATTTAAGCATTTAGAAACAGAACAAAGTATATTCATAAGAACTCGGATTAAATTTTAGAATATATTTAAATGCATTTAATTTCGCTGAATCTGTATAAGGCAGCGGGCCATAAAGAAGTCTATCGCAGGCTAGTCCATTGAGAAATTGAATCAACGGGCCGGTCTAGAACTTTCTTGAAAATGAGAAATGGAACCCAGGATTTGATCCCGCTTGTCACCAATATAACACTTAAAATTACAGTAAGTTCTGAAGGGATTCAAGTATTATTTGAATGCTACAAGTTCTTCAGATTAAGACAATCGTCAGTTTTTTCTAGAAACTAATTTTTACCCTGGTAATTGATAAATATGATGCCTGTATGAAGATAAGAAGAGGCAAAATAGAAAAAATTCAAAGTATGAGCCGCTATTTAGCATATTATATTTGTTCTTTGCAACAAATCATTTCTTTCTATTGAAAAAAATATATATGATATGATATTATAATTTACAATTTCAATTCTACTTTTTATGTTATATTGTTATGTGCAACGTTAATGATATTTATTCATTTTAAAAATCTATTCCTAGGAAATTGGGCATAGATTATTACAATAGATAAATATCATTTCTCTCTTTGCTTTTCTTTCTATTACAAGTAATTGCATTGTTACTTATCATTAATATTTCTTTAGTTGCGTTACTGAGCCCTAGACAACAAGGTTGAGATACAACGTTGAGATCTTAGTTTTGCCAGAAATGTGTACAATTTGATTTTATTGAGTTTTAAGAGTACAATTCAACTAAATCATCAAAAAGTGAAGTTTGTAGTTTTTCTATGGTAAAGCTTTTGTTATATCTTAATATTCTGTACCGGGATTTGGATTTATTGTTTTAGTGCATTATATTTTTGATATGGTGGGCCTGTTGGCTTCATCTTTCAGAGCTAGCCAACATGTATACAGAAGATTATAGAAGCTTTCTCTAGTTCTAAATAAGATTATTAATGCTAGTAAAATTCCCAATGTGACAATAAATAGTAACAACATTCGATGATGTATAATGTTGTAACGAGGATCAACAACTGCTAACGCTATTTACTATCCTCAGATCAACACATTATTCAGCACATTGGGCACGCACATGCACAGACACAGATCCCCGTCGGGCCGATATATCGATCAAAGGGAAAACAAAACTGGCGGAACGGGGGGCGAAAAGAAGAAAATCCCTACAAATGCACTTTGCATAAGGTGAGAATTTTCCTTATTGGCTAAAACATGGTCGGGGCGTGGTGATCGGCCAGGTGGGAGGTGTGGCTTGTTACCCAAGCGAAGAGAAAGATGGCGACCGCTGCAGTCACCTGTGGAGAGTGAATTACGGCCATCCCTGACATCTTTACACTCCCGTCCATTATTTACGACACATAACAGTTTTTTCGCCCCGTGCAACCTCGAGGTGTCCGCTTTGACTTACGACTTGTGTTCTTAGTTGCCACAAGTGTACTATCTCTGACGTCATTTCCTGTTTGGTCAAGATAACTTTTTAGATGGTAAAAAAGAACTTAACTGGATTATAGAACGAATTAAGAATTTCGATCCAAGAAGTCTATACAATATAGTAATTGCACCGAAAAACAAAACCTTATTAACTAAAAGTAACTCCTAAACCATATGAATATGCTATTATAAAAGAGGAATGACACGTTACTAACACTCGATAATACGTGTTTAATCTTTACAGTTCACATTTATTGACTCTTAAATTAGTACAGATAACGCCCTTTTTACTACCTGTCATTGTAGTAGCACAATGCCGACTAAAACCATTAACTTTCTATAGAGTAAACAAGAAAGATGCACTATAGAAGCGCTTACTGGACAAATCGCTGGAGCATTCTCTACAAGCAGTAAAACTGTATTTAATAAAATTAAATAAAATTTTTCTCATAATGCGGGAATAAAATTATTGATTGTTACCATAAATACAAGTTTTATTTACTTTAATAGAAAATAAATATTGCTTTATAACATTAAACTTCAACACTGCTGTTTCTAACAAAAAATTTAATTTTGAGTTATATATTTGGCTCGATGACAATATTATTCCTAAATTATAAATGGTTTGTCCTTATAATAGTTTAATGGAATTTCATATGATTTAACTTTATTGTTTCGAGACAAAAATAAAGAATGCTTATTTATTTTTTATGGCTATATATCCGAATGTACAGTATTATTACGGCAGCATAAATCTTCACGCTGTTGCAACAACTTGTTCCTGTAGTAGAAATTCAATTCTCGCACTAGATTAGTAATTTTTTCGTCCTTATTTCTACAGAAAAAAAGATCCAAGAATTTTTCCCTTCGTTTATTTCTTATAAAAGTAAACTTTCAAGAAACCATTTATGGCTAAAATCATACATCTTTACAATCTCGCATTGTTTCTACAATACCACGAAATAAATCTCAATCGGGAAAATAAAGTAAGCACAGTCACTTGTTCCTATAGCAGCACTTGTTACTATAGAATGGGGCCCTCCTATCGCAAGCATCTGCCCGAAAAGCGATGTTCGACGGGGAGATAGCGGAGAGGGAAGAACGGAGAAGCAAAGCATCTCGAAGCAAATGGATCGGAAGAAGTTGAGAAAGTCCACAAAACAGGATAGCGTAGCGCATAAGGAAAATTTCCCATTGATCCAACCGCAGAGTGGTTCGCGTCACCAAAAGAAAAAATATCTATATGCAGTTTCAGGACGGAAAAATTGAAGTTAAGGAATAAGCTTCGCCGCATTCTTCATAATTGAGTTTTATTTGCAGCATAGATCAATGAAGTATTGAAGTTATGAAAGGATGCAGCAGATAATGGCTGAAGATATTTCTTGTTTATCCGACTGAAGCTACGATTGATGCTATTGGATAACAGCTGCACCAGTCACGTGTTGTTATTTATGACGTCGCTCAGGCTAAGCTTCTTTGTTCTGGACAACTGCCTCGAGCTTTTCTGTTCGCTAATTATTAGACTTGTCTTATGCACAAGAATTACACCAATTTGGGACAATCCGATTATCCGATTCCAACGATTTTCAGTCCTAAGTTGAGTACACCAAGTAAAATCTACAATATTAAAAATAATATTCTAAGCGAAAATCAATTTATAGTTTTTTTTGTAACTTTTTTGTAAAACTGTCATTTTATTTATTATATAAATTTTCATTTTTGAATTTGCGTCATATTTATGCTAAGAAAACCGCAATCTGTAATATTCTTGAATTTTATTGCTGAGAATATGTTTATGCAGCTTCAGAATCCTAGCGAATTTGTTCATTGGAAAGCCTCTAAAATTTCTAAGTTATTAAATTTATTTCTAGGGGAGATTAGATGTGCCAGAGAATCCGAATAACCAAAATCGTTGCGAATTTTCTTGTTTAAATATCATCATACTTCTATCTAAACTATATCATAGCAAACTGTCTTTAAAAATCTTAAACGACCTGTCAGAAATTATCAATTTTAATGATAGAGGCGATAAATTCTGTCTCTTTGAAACAATCAAGTCCATCAAAAATGGAATGAAGCGAATAGGCCTATAAAGTTTTCAAAATGGAAAAAACGTTAGAAACAAAAAGCAGATAGGTATCTTAAAAGAGAAGAGGGGAAAGAATATTCTATAATTCCAAGAGAAAAGAGAAGTTATGAAAGTTGGTGGAACTCGTTTGGCGCTAACTCGGAACATTGTTGGCCAACAAACTGTTATAACAATAATTCTTGGTAGATTTGAAGAGAAGAAAGCAGTTCGTGTTACATTAAGCTCGGGTAGAAACGAGAGAGAAGTGCAGAGGGAAAGAGACCGCTAAAATCCAATTCCCCAACAGTGACCAATCTGTTGTATATCGGTCAGGGAGGCAATACATCAAGTCTATGATTGGACAGCTTCAATAATCCCATCGTAGGGCGCCGTGCACGCTCAGCCGAACGCGGAAGATATGACTGCTCGTTTTGCTTCTCCCCTCCCCGTTTCCAACCACGAAATCGGAGTAGAGCCAGACTTTCCTCTCTGCCGTTAACAATATTGCAGTTGTGTGGAAGATAGCGTGTATCCGGACCGATAGAGTTGCGCTGCCCAACTTCCCCTTTCCACAAAATTGTCGCTTTATTGACAACTGGAGAATTTTTTGTTCGTTAGGTAGCACGCTCATCAAACGCTGATGCTATTGTAAGAATTTTTATTTTTCTGATAGCACGTTCGAATTGTGTGTTACTCACCAGTTATCTCATAGACGCAAGAGTATAGAACAATCCTGCTTTAGAATATAGCAGTAGTAGGATTTTTATTTCTTGGATAACACACAAAAATGTAGTGTATTACCAAACTTTAGTACAATTTTATTTAAATATAAAATGGCACATTGTAGATTGCCATTAGGAACATTAATAAATTCGGAAATTCGTGATTTTATTCGATAAAATAAATTTTTAATAATATCGATAATTAGTATGATAAAATCGTTATCGGGAGAGTTCTGGTGATTAATAATAGTAGGCTACATCATATAATTATTATTAATAATGTAGCATCACTTACTGAGACAGTCGAGTGTCTAGCATCATCAGTGGTTATTAACAGTGTTGCAATCAAGTAGTAATAAAAATTTCGAAAATAAGTGTCGCAACGAGATAATACCAGAACTGGTCAGTCATAAGTAACACGCTGAGATACGCAGATTAGTACGCTTAATCGCTATGCCTTATTCAGATGGATAGCGTCTAAGACGAGTTTCGGAGATTCTGTATGTAACACAACAAAATTTGGTTAGGCTGCATTTCCGTAATCATTTTATTCAGTAGATAGCACAAGTTCTAAGCCCGATTTCACACGAGCAGTCGGCAAGAGCCTGACGAAAGACCCTAGCCGGTTATAGAGCTCGAGAAGCTAACAAGGATTAGAGAAACGCGAAACAATTAATCAAGCCCTATTGTAATTAATGAACGTTGCAAGTCATCCGTGGCGACAATAATTAAAATCATCCTCCCTTTCTCCATGCAGCGGCCCTTCTTCATCGATAATTAAAACCTCCGTGTATCTCCATCGGGCGCCACTAGATGGAGGAGTGCGATTTTTGTACAAGTAGAGCGAGGCTCCGTCCCAAACCTCGATGAGTATAGTAGTCGGATGAGACGACTGCACTAAGCGAATGGAAGGAAAGAAACAGGGAGCAAAGAATCACGAAACCGGCAGAGAAACGAGACAGTTAATTTATGTAGTAATTTCCGAAAGGGAAAAGTGTTTAGACATTCCAATTAAAGTTTTTCTTTGTGTCGAGCTAATGAAAAAGATAAGGTAGCACTCTCACAATGGGGAAAGAGAAGAAAAACTCAAGTTCCGTCCCTCCCCTCTGCCGACTCTTAATGATTCCCCTTCTCACTCCAGTAATATTACGTCCCCTCTCCTTCCCCAATCTAGCCTTCCACCCACAAAAGACCGATTCGCATCTGCTTCTTCTTTAGCTTCTCCCTTCTCGTCGCAGCCCATTAACTCATTCTTTTTCTTTTATCTTATCTACTGATGTCACGTGATCGACGATCTTGACAATCTGTCAGCACCTCTGCACTCCTTAACTTTTTCTCTTATCTCAAAACTTGACTATCTACAAAGTAAAAGTTCAGGTGGAAGTGTTAAAAACATATCGAAACACCAAAAAGATTTTTCTTCTTCAGCTTAGCTGTTCCAAACGATTGAATTCTTCGAATCTTCCTATTAGGATAATTTTGAAGATGCTGTTAGTTTTGTTGTTTACTGGTGACTGCAGATTAAAATTTGTTATTGAAAAAACCCAACTGAAAAAATCTGCGAGATAAAATTATTATTAAAGTGATACTAAAGTCAAGTATCTTGATTTGTTCAGTACAGTTTTCTAAAAGTAATTTTTATCATGTAGAGATTTCAGTGATGTTCATAATTTCGGGTATCATCTGGCATAATTCATAATCTTACTTTATCGTCAATAATTGTTATTATGAATCTAGTAAATAAGAATTAACGATGGGCAGTTTCTTAAACAAATTTATCTCGTTCCATTAGGAGAATCAATAAATTATATTAAAGAAATTAGCAAGTTTTAAAACTGTAGGTAAAGAATTTGATGAAGATCCTAACTGATACAGAATGCTATTAGACAGAGACTAATTGAAGATCTTGATAGTTTCTAATCTTATTTTCAGAGTTTCTGATAGTATCATTCCGAACACTTACAGCAGATCTGATCCTATAAGAAGTCCAACTAAAACAATCCAATAGATAATCACTTTTATTTGGGAAGGGGCAGAGTGATATAAAACCTACTAGATCCAGAGATGAGCGGATGCCCCAGATTATTATCCTCGATCAAAAGGGGCGCAAATCGATGTAGGATGGGGCGAAGATCCCGAAAGATACAATCAAAGACAAACAGAGAAGAAGAAATAACGGTCATCAATCAAAGACACATGAGCAACTTGCCCGTGCGAAAACTGGGTGTGTAGTAGTTGCGGCCACTTCGTGTTCGACAATTAGAGAAGGGCAGACTTTTAAAAGATATGATGGATGCGTTCCAGAAACGCGGGGCGCTGTGTGGGTGGTGCAGTGATGAAGGAGGCGTGAGTCACTGTGGAAGCACTGCACAACTGAAAAACCTTGTTTACTCGACGCGGTGCCGCCTCGTCCGCACTGATTTCTAATTCCTTCTTCCTCCTGGTTAAAAAAGAGACAGAGAGAGGGAGAGGGAGAAAGAGAGAGAGAGAGCGAGAGAGAGAAAGAAAGAGAGATGTTTGTTTCTCGTCGGAGAAGGTGAAGGAAGGAGTGGAAGGAGATTTTACGAGCGTTTTAAAGCAGCACGAAACAACAGTAATGATTTCCCAAAAAACCACTCAGAACAGGAAGAGAAAAGGGAACGTCTTTATGACGCGTCTTAATCTGTTCTTTCACAAGCTTTACTTCCACTTTACGGGTACAATGGAGAATTCTTCTAAGACTAAACTCCGTGTTTAACGGCCTTCACCTTGTAACAGCAGTTCTTTTCTGTTTCTTACCTTATAAACTTTAGAAA
>WUQG02452542.1:0-12836 GCA_011317285.2 Androctonus mauritanicus | reverse complement strand
TAAAATCCCCCCCTTAGTTTTTGATAGAAACTTAATAACTAAAATTGAATTCTTTAGTTCTGTTAAGCTAGCTTCGCTTTGTTTTATTCAACATTTATGTATTTGTCATTACTCATTTTCATTTTTTTTTGTTTATGTAATTTTTATTGTTAA
The DNA here is from genome assembly GCA_011317285.2 of Androctonus mauritanicus. NCBI lineage: Eukaryota > Metazoa > Arthropoda > Arachnida > Scorpiones > Buthidae > Androctonus > Androctonus mauritanicus. The sequence goes on along the minus strand of WUQG02452542.1, from coordinate 12,683 downwards.
GTACATTAAAATTTTATTGTTATAATTATAAATCTGTGTCTTCATTCCAATGGATTTCCAACACTTTGGACTCTGAGTGCCACTTACTCGCGCGCCTGAATCTAAATTTAATCTAAGTTCTTTCGGATTAAAAATATCTAAAAACACGCGTTTGGTGTGAACATATTGTCACACCTGGTGTCAGAAAAATCCTGACTTAGCTGTCTCCGCTCGGCAGTTAAACTCTTTTCTTCCAAATTACCGACCGCGATCTCACAAAATCATGCCAGTCTGAAGGAATGGAGGCTTTTTTTTATAACTTTTCCCATGTGCAAACAAGGTTCTTCCTTAGTTCTTTCTATGAAATCTATGTTAATTAGTTTCTTTTCATAACAAATTAACTCTAATCAAAAAATTTATTTTGTCATCATTTATACAACAATTAGATGATATTTCAACATATCGCATTGAAAAACGATTGGCATTTTTTTTTGGAACCAGGTACTCGTTATAATTTTTTAATGGAAATTAATGGCAATTTAGAGTTCGATTTACGAACATTTTCCAAAAATGTTTTAATTTCGGAATCAGGATTAATATGCAATTTAAATCCGGAAAAGAGAAAATAATCGGCCTGAAGGATGGAATCGAATTCTGTTTCCCATTTTTCATAATCTAGATCTCATAAAATTAATTTTTAATTCTAAATTTTAAATTTTTATTTTAACACAAAATAATAATAATTTCTTTTTATCTATAAGAAAATCAGTTAGATTTGTTATGTTCACCTTATGTGAAATTTCTCACATAGACATCCTTGAAATGTTTTATCTAGAAAAAATTTTGGATATAAATTCCGAAACGATGGATTATTTCCTTCTTATTTATCTAAAATTTGATTTATAAGTTCCTACATGTAAGCATTTATTTCATTAATTTTCAAATATATATATAAAAACAGTTAATATAAATGTTTATAAAATGATTAAATATTAAATTTATAGCATGAAATCTTCGGTATTTTGTCTAGCATTAATTTTTTGTATTGCCATGTAAGTAAATAATTTTTATTATTATTACATATTTGTCATTAGTAGTAAACATATTAAAACTTAATTCTGATGATAGAACTTCTGCTTTGGATTGCTTTCCATGTGACAAATCTAAGTGTGAACCTCATGGCAATTGTCCAGTTGGAGTAGTAAAAGATGTCTGTGCTTGTTGTGAAGTCTGTGCTAAGGTACTAATGTACTTTAAATAATATAAAATTTATAATATATCTTAATATATCTCATGTGTATTTAATTTTTATATAGAATGTAAACGAAGAATGCGGAGGGCCTTGGGATGTTTTCGGAGTATGCGGTATTAATCTTGTTTGTGTAAAACCTCTCCCTCCTCCAGAAGTGAAAGATCGTGTTACTTGGCGTTTTAACCAAAAAGGACATTGTGCTGGAATTCTTAATTTGTAAATATATATATGGCATGATGAATAAAACAAGTTTTTAAAGGCAATTAAAACAGTTTTCAGTTATTTTTACCTTTTACGATAATTGTATTTTATGGATAGAGAACGTTAATCATTATTGTCGAAGGCTTTGACACAATTGAGATATTTTCCGAAAAATTTGAATAAATTTGGACTATTTAGCCAATTAGAAAAGTCAGAACAATTGATTTTTGATATATTTTTCTTCGTGTGATATCAATTATTAAAAATAAATGATACAAATTAGATTTTATCATTTAGTAATCAGGAAATATGTAAATCGCATCTCTTTTGATTCGCTTGTGATACTTAGATTGTGAAGTTATAAAAAAAAATACTTAATTACCTCTCACATTTGTAGATTATTACATATTTCATAACAGTGAGTAAATATCGTAAATATTATTTATACTTATGATAAAAATAAATATTGATCATAAATCCGTTATTTTCAATAAAGTTGATTCTATAGTGTAGGGGTTTCTAACCGTTTGATGACTCTATACCTCCAATGGATCCCATATCACCTGAAGAAGATTCTATCACGTTCCATTCACGTAATACCCAAGTATAAATCAATATATTATATAAAATAAATAGCAGTACCCAAAGATCGAGTCCCATATCTCCAGTATTTGATTCCCATACTCTCAAGATGTTTGGATACCCAGGTTAAGAACCCTGCTCTAGTAGGTTTCGGTAACTCTATTATTACATTTATGAATGAAAAGGGTCTGTAATACAAATAAAGTAAATTTTAGAAAATATTTCTGTATAGAATTAAAGAAAAAATTTAAAAGAATACTTTATTTACATTACTGCAGATTAAAAATTATAAAATATTTACAAAATTATACTTTTTGTGTGTTAGTAAGACATTTGTGCAGTAAAAGAATATAGATGTAATAAAAAAAGTTCAATATTCAATATGGATTTTCTTAATTTTAAGGATATATTAAAAAAGAACCAATTTGTATACTTCAGTCTTTGGCCAAACTATAGTTGCATTGCATGGGCTAATCATATCCCTAAACGATTAACATATACATATTATGAACTGTTATGTGCTGATACAAATTTTATATTAATATTTTCAAACAATTACATAAATTATAGTTTGTCATATTTTTCTCGAATTCATTGCACTTTAATTTTTTTCCTCTCCTGCTATTTAAGCGGATGTGATTCAGCAATGGATATGATGCTCGAGCTATACGATAAATCTAGAGCTCAGATTTGTGAAGTAATTCTACTGCATCACGCGAATAGTTCCCAGGATATAGTATAATATGTCAGAATATGCGATAGAATATTTATATAAGCCCATTCTTAATAAGAGAACCATTTTTATGACTCAAGCTTGGTGTTTATTAACTTTGACAGTAGGCCTATATCACAAGACAACTCGAAATTTTAAAACTTGATATAATTAATAAAAACTACATATAGAGTATCTGTTATACATACTAAACATATCTTTTATTAAAAAAACAACAATTATTATTTAAACAAGAACATTTCGAGCTTTTTTTCCATTTCAGTGCATAGCACAAATACAGGGTGTTTCATAAAGAATCATCCGATTTCAAAGAGGTTATAAATTTTTTATTTATCAAACTAGGAACTTGGAATTGCTTTTAAAATACACAGCTAAATATGAATTTTTACATAAAATGTTCATAAGTGCTCAATGTGTCCCCTTCAGATGCTCGGTATATATCCATACGATAGGACAATTCGTCCCATAGAGATGCGAGCATTTCTGCAGTCACTGCTGGCACTGCTGCTATAATCCGATTTCGCAGTTCATCCACAGAACTCCATCTGTTGAAAAATGTAGTCATTATAATCAAGTTGTAGCTGTGGGAAAAGCCAGTTCTTTATCATTTCCAAGTTCGTCGTTCCTGTGACAGTGTTAATCATAAAGAAGTACAGGCCATACACCTTTTTCAGAGAAACTGAGCACTTATGAACATTTTATGTAAAAATTAATGTTTAGTTGTGTATTTTAAAAGCAATTCCACGTTCCTGGTTTGCTAAATAAAAATTTTATATCCTTTTGAAATCTGATGATCTTTTTTGAAACATCCCATACTTCATTTTGAATACCAATGTGACGAAGTGTTATATTTTTTGAAATAGTTCTATAATAAAGGAAAAACATCAAAAACAAGTTAAATTCTTTACCTATCTTAAAAAATACTTTTAATAGATGAAAAGTTTAGAGTATTGAATAGATTATTGGACTGAACAAAAGCGTGACACATAAAAGCTTGACATTTTAAATAGCACACTTTTCTGAAGTATTTTTTTTTTAATTTTTACTGCATACTACAGACTTCATCCTAGTTTAATTGTTACTCTAATCCTACTGGTTTGAAGACAATTGTAATTAGGCGTAAACTCGGTGGAACGTATAGACATGTACACCTTATCAGACATAATACATATTTATCATTCAGGGCAAGAATTTTAGTATATTTTTACATAAAATTAATTATATATTCGAGTAATTTTTTTCATTAAATCAATTCGATTTCAATTACTGTATATTCTTATAGTTCAGGTGTGGGCAAACCGCGATTCTCGTAACTCATATTCATAATGCCAAAAATTTCATCGATAAATAAAAATGAATATAAAAAATATCAAATCTGTCTCATATCTCAGCAATATAGTTTATGCAATTTCTAGAAAAGTAAAAAATAATAATTCATATGATAACGTATAGATGTCATTACAGTGTCATATTTCTTACAAAAATAGATTTGATTAACCGTTAACCGGAGTAAACGTCATCGCTGTGGCAAAAATATATTCAAACTCAAATCAAATGGTTTTATCAGTCAATCAGCTCAATATCTTTCGTAAGTTCACGGTGTTTGTATTTAATTGTTGTTTCAAATTTAAAATGATTAATTTATAATTTTAATATCTTATTCAACAAACGTACCCCTTAGAAAAAGTTTATGATCTTTCTATTTTGGCTACATAATTTTCTAAGAAAATGATATCGCCTCAGACAGTTATTTAGGTGAAGGCGGGATTTTGGGAGTTTGTTTTTGTTATTTTGTTTTACGCTCCTTTCCAATCAGGTAGATTACTATAGGGCAGGATCAGTTCCAACTAAGGACTACACCCACACCTGTGGAGTGGGTGTTCTCCACTATCTGGCTACACTATGATGTGTGTAGCCAGATAGTGAAGAATAGGGACCTCCGAAAAAATTTTTCACTAAATGCCGGACCCCTGACGCGGCCCTAGGCTATATTTCATTGATACAATATGCCCATTTCTCCCAAAAGTTTGCCCATCCCTGTTTTAATTGAACTTGAAAATATTAGTTTAATAAATAAACATAATTTTTATTTTGGTTTTGTTACAAATCTTTAATGCAATCGGAAGAAAAAAGAAGAAAACTTCAAAAATCTTGAAGAAAAAAAATTTCATTGTACCGGTTATTATGTAAAAAAAAAAAAACTTTATTTTATCCAGTTTCATTGGAATTCATATCACGAAAATATTACAATATCTGCTGATAATTCCTATAATAAAACATCATTAACTCTACAAATAGCTTAAAAATTAACATCTGGAAAGTGTTGAAATGCGGCTTAAAAATCTTAAGTTTTTAAAGATGTTATTTCACATTAAATTTTCACCAGAAATAATATTAAATCTGACAAAATCACCTCTTTTATTCTAAGAATTTTTTAATAGTAGTAGTAGTAGTAGTAGTAGTAGTAAATAATAAATTTTAAAAATTAGCATTACTATATGATATTTATTATCATTTTTTTTTTCTTTAATCCAGACATCTGGAATATTTTTCCTCCATTCTCAACTTAGGTGTTAAAGGAATTTCGTGACACGTTTTATTTATCCACTATAATCACACCATCAGACATAAATTTCTATTTATTTGTGTAAATAGGTCATTTCAGTTATTGCTTTAATGATTTCTACAAAGAAGAAAAAAAAACAAGCTTAGGTGTTTTATAAAAAAATAAATATAAATGCTATTATTATCGAATAAAATTTTAATGATTTCCATTTAATAGTATCATTCTTCGACACTAGATGGCAAAAGATGAAAAAATTATTGATGCTCTTTGCTATTTATAGCCATAATCTAAAATCGTATATATGTACTGTATATAAATATTTAATTTTGTTTTTCATATATAAAAATGAAGAAAATGTATAATGTTTCAATTTGCAAGCATTAAACTACAGCTTATGGTTATTTATTTTCAGCATAAATTCTTTTCTATAGTTGACGACAGCATCGGAAGGCAGTATTAAGTCTACGGAAGCGGCGTGTTACCAATTTTTATGACGATATTAATGCGCACGGAATAGTCGATTTTTATGTAAAAGGTAATAGCGTCAGTAAGAACGATGTTTATTTTTATGTAATCGTGTCTCTGGGTTCACAGTTTTCAATTTCGAGTAAACTTTCAATCAATTTATTTCGTTCGACGGTTAATCATGCAGCCTTTGGGGAACAACAACTTAAAATTACAACTCTCTACCATTTTTATAAATGTTAGAATCGATTGGAATGCGCAAAATATCATTGTGCAACTGATCATCGTGAAACAAGTCGAAAATGTCTAATGGATATATGCTCTAAATCGCACCGTTTTTGAGTTACAACCCTCTAAAACTAGCCAATCACCATCGAGTACACAAAGCGTCACATGGCGCCACTCTCCTTCTTACTAATCCGGTAGTAAGTAGGAGAGCGATGCCATGTGGCGCTTTGTGTACTCGATGGTGATTGGTTAGCTTTAGAGGGTTATAATTCGAAAACGGTGCCATTTAGACCATATGTTCGTTAGACATTTTCGACTTGTTTCGAGGCCCTCTATCAGCACACAGAATCTTACGACGAAGTTTTTCTCCACCTTTTACGTATAGTTTAATCATTTGTCGAATCGGCAGCCTAGTCTTTTCGATGTATGACGTATGACTCGCAGTACAGGATGAGTTCAGAAAATGCTCTGAGAAGTCTCCACTGTAGAAACTAAACAATGACGTCACGATTCGTGGAGATCGCGAGACACCGTGATTTATTGATCGACTGGACAACAAATCACGTTGTTTCGCTATATGTTGTCATTCTTTCTCTTCTCCAGTAGAGACTTCTCGGAGCATTTTCTGAATTCACCTGTAGTGTGTATACAATTGGAAAAAATTTGTCGATTCGGCAGCCGAATCGACAAAAAACGCGTCGTGCTTACGGCGTTACAATAAAATTCTTTCTTCCTTATCAAACGAACCGGAAATTTAAGATAAAAAAATTGATTTATCGTCAATGATTTATGTTATTAATGAACTGGATAATATTCTCGGTTATATTATTTATATTTATTTCTATTAATCTGATAAAATGTTTCATTTTTATTTTTTCTTTACGTTTTCCTTATTGAAGACATTAGTTATTCTCTACAGAAGAGAAGGAAAAGTCGATAAAAATTATTGAAATTATAATCATACTGCTGTATCGTATAAATAAAAGTTATGCATATCAGTTTAAATTATTCAAACATTTTCATTTAATTTTGACTTGGTCAACTCCCTTTGAAAAAGATGTTAAGAGGTCATAAGCAAATATGAACCCAAATACTTTAAATATATACTTTTAAAATTACCTCCATTCAGTGGCCAACCCAGAATCTTTGGTAACCGGGGAGGCATTTTTTGTTTGGTCCCCTCTCCCTCTCCAAAAAAACAAAAAACATCCGTTTTAACTTTCAACACACACTTTCTTAAATAATTTTTTAAGAATTGAAAATTATATAAAATTTTTTTTACAAATGTCTGATGAATAGTAATGATATTCCATGCTCTTAGCCCCCCATTCAGCTTGGTACCCGGGCGAACTGCCCCCCCCCTTCGTCGCTTCTGGGTACGCCAATGCCTCTATTAATTAATGGAGGCATTGGCCCCTTCTAGATACCAGAGGGGCCAATCCATTTCAAAAATGTTTAGTATGTAATATTGAAAATTGAGGGGCATATTGAGGGCACTGGAGACCTCAATATGCTCCTCACGATACGCCAATGCGTCTATTAATTAATGGAGGCATTGGCCCCCTCTAGATAACAGAGAGGCCAATCCCTTTCAATAATGTTTAGTATGTAATATTAAAAACATGAGTTAGTTTTATTGAATCAATTTTTTAAATTTATTTTTCATATAGAATTTGCAAACCTTCCCCGAACTGAATTGTCTGTCATATCATATAAATATCTGAATATAAAAAAAATTGTATGTGGTGTTCGATCGTATTTATTATTATTATTTGATAATAATATCCCGAGGGCTACAAAAAATAATAAATGGGTCGTAGATATATCACTCACGAGGAAGGTTAATTTAATTTGAAAACTTTCTCTTTCTGTATAGTATTTTCCTCATAAAAAAAAATTATAAATATTTTAAAAATTATTTTATATAAGGAAAAAAAACAATCTATAAAATAAATTTTTCTCCATATAAATTTATGATTTTTTAGAAAAATTTTAAAATTCCGTTTAAAAATTTTAAACGCAGTTTGGAACTTTTAATATAAATTTTTAAACGAGTATAACTTACTATTTTGTTTCCCCCCTCAATATTTTTTTATTATTATATTTTTTAAGATTATGCACTTCTGGTAAGCAACGATGAAGTTATATTCAGAACAAAAGAGAATTTTTTTAAGTAGTTTAACAAAAGTTTTAAGTAATCAAATGGGTGAGACTGCTTAACCTGAAAGGTTGTTGACTCCAGATAAATATTTTACTCCCAAACCTAATTATCAAAGTATTATTATTATTTTTTTTAACTTTAAATATTTCATTTCAGTATATTTTCACTGAGTTTGCATGGAGTAATTTTACAATAAATCTAAAGAATTAGAGAGAAGAAAAAAAATTAAAAAAAAACGAAAGTTTAACTGCAAAATTTATTTCTGTTTTTTTTTCCTGCTATTATTCATTAGGTAGGTGGAACCAGTGGTACTTAAATATACGAATCGAAGTAACCTATTCTAGAAAGATACGCACTAAAAGTTTGCTTCCGAAATGAGCAATTAAAGAAAGTTTTAGAGAGGTTTTTTTTGATTTTTTTTGATCGTTAAATGCATATCCGAAGAAACCAAAATTTATATTTTTTTCTTATAGTTTCCTTCATAAAGTAAAAAGCAAAAAGTCAAATGGATAAACCTGTAATAAGATTAAGTACAAAAGAGGAAGAAAACTTCTCAATTTTCGTTCATGTTCGATAACCGCAATGAAGATGTCTTTCAGATGAAAATATTCTTGATCTGGGTTAAAATCTTTAGGAAATATATTAAATCACTCACGGATAGTATGAGTATCAAGACTAACAGCTGAGTAAATAAATATTATGTAGGTCTCTGTCAGGATATTCTAGTTAAAAAGAAGTCAAACAACTTTGTTTCTGATGATAGCTTTGATTTTTTCTTCTTGTAAGTAGCAATTAAAATATGCAATGAATCGTTCGAAGGTTAAAAAAAAAAAAATGTTGAGTGCCGAATTAATATTAACAAACTTAATATAAAAATTAAAGGTATGGTTTTATGTTAATATTTTTCCTTCAACATTTTCAATACGCCTAAAGGCAGAGTATAACTCAAATATTATTCATTGTATCTCTTTTGTTTGTATCAAAATTTTCATTTTCATATACAGTACAATACTGTATAATGAAACTGGATTGATGCCAGTAGAATGTCGATTCATGATGGGGATGCAACAGTCATTATGACACGCATATTTTTTTTTTTTTTTAACAGAATTATGCACTGTATTAAAACATTCAGTTCGTTTTATTCAAAAAAAGTTCCAAAGAAGAATGATTGGTATTATTTTGACTTATATTCAATATTCTTCTAATAAATAAATTATATTTAATGGTAAACTGACTGTAGATATTTATAAGTCAATAATATTTTCTATACTAAAAATAAAATAAAATAAAATAAATGAATAAGGAAAAAGAAATATATTTTCTGGAAGAAAGGAAGAGGAGCGTGCAATGACTCGATTCTCTTCTTTAATGCATCATCTTTACTACTCTGTACTAAGCAGTAACAGGGTTTCTTAACAAAAGTGTTTTAAAGTCAAGAGAGAGAGAGTTCATAATTTGAAATTTAAAACTTAACTAAAATTCCAAGTTGTAAGGTTATTAAGAGTGGAGTATTTATCTTTTTCCCTTAAAAAAAAAAAATAAAAATATTAAACTGAAAAGATGTTTTATATGTTTAAAATAATAATAATAATAATAATAATACTTTCTTTAAAATTAAAAATATAAATAAAAAAATATTCGCATCACGTGTATAGTACAAAATAATATAAATTATTATAATTTATATTAATATATTAATTTTTTGTTACTCTGTTACAGGAGTTCTTAATCTTTTGATGGCTCCATATCACCAATGGATTTGTGCAATATGGCACCATATCCAGTGGTGGACCTATAGCTATCGAGGCCTAACCAATTAGGGGCCCCTAATTGGAATGATCACCATACAAAACGTTTCAACACAAATATATAAATTAACATTGATTTAATCAAAATATTTAATCACATAGGTACATATATTTAGAACTTAAGGTTTTTCGGAGGCTCCCCTGATCAGAGGCCCCGCTCCCCCTTGCTACGTCACTGCCCATATCCCCTTAAGAAGATTCTATAGCGTTTCGTTCACTTACTACCCAAGTATAAATTAATACATTAAATAAAATGAGCACTCAGAGATCGAGTCTCATACCCCTCAGCATATGGGTTCTCATACCCCAAGGGGTATGATACTCCCAGTTAAGAATCCCTGCTCTATTAATTTATACTGTTATTGTTATATTAATAATTTCTGATTATTTATTACCAAATTATAATGCTAATAATTTGAATAATAAATGTTGAAACGGCGATTGTAATAATACAAGATGATAGTTAAATACTGTATGAAAATTATATATAACTGGACATTGTTTAATTCAAACATTCAAATTTTAATGATGATAATAATAATAATAATAATAATAAAATATTATCATCAAAAATAATAATTAATAAGTTGATATAACTTTCGATATTTAATTATTTCTTTAAAATTGTTTAATTGGATCAAAAACTGAAAACCAAACTGAATTTTTTCTTCTGTTTTCACATAAAAAGTAACTTAAAAATTATTATTTTCTAAGCATAAAAATCCTTTATAATAAGAGTTTTTCTCGATCATTTTACTAAATTTTACTGATTATACATTAATTAAAAAATATACTGTATATATAATTAGTAATTTAAAAAAAAAAAATTCTTTCATATTTATATTATGAAAAATGAAAGGTTCCGACTTACAAACATTACAACTGGTAAACTTCGCTTTCAGTATGTTTATAGACATAACAATTCCTATAACAATAGGCTGAGCCATAGATCCAGGAATCTTCCAGAGATGATCGGAAGTTCTCAGTTTAACGTATAAGCAGGTAAGAGTAGCACTAATTCCTAAGAGAGTAGCGGCCCACCATAGAGAACGAGTAGAGTAATCTGATAGAAAATGTCCAAAAATTATGGGTTGGAATGACATATTGATGACCTCTGTACCCTTAAAAATTTGTATTTAATATCAGTTTCAATTCTTTTATATAGTAAGAGATTCTCTTTCATTCGCTTTCACTGTCACGTGACCAAGTAAGTACCCTATCATCGCATCGTTATTTATAGAGGACATAAACCACGTGTTGATAACTATTATACTAGGGTTTATCGGTTTTTAAAAAACCGGTTTTTTTTGGATACATTTATAAAATTCGAAAAACCAGTTTTTAAATTTAAATATCCGATTTTAGATACTAGATTTAATATGCAAAATCAATTAATTTTTTAATCAAAAACGTTTGATTTGAAATCGCCTCGGACTTGTTGTGCAAGGATCTCGCACGTATAGCTGAAAAAAAAGCAATTCTAAATAATACCACATTATCGATTAAGGGTTGTAAGTGACGTAAGGATCAAATATAGGAAAATTAACTCGGAGACCAAGATGATAAACAAAATTAACATATTTATTAATGAAAATAGTAAGAAAACAAAAATAAGATGCTTACGTAAGCTGTATAAGTAAATGAGCTGTATACAAAATAACAAGAGAGTTATAATTTTAATTCTGGAACGGGGGAAAGAACTGTTCGATTCTGAATGGTGTGAACGTATCTGGAAGAGAAAGGTATTTATTCTTCTATCACCTTTCTTTTCTCCATATTTTTCCTTAGGACAAATCTTGGCTCCTTCATCTTCGTCGGACGCCACGACAGGAAGGAACATGGCTTTTCTTTTTCTCCTATATCTTCCAAAAGTCCAAATATCTCTCTTTCTCTAACATTTGTCGTTCGTCCGATGCCAACAAGTCGACCTTTCGACTCTGACCCCTCTAAACATCGTGGTTCTCCCGATATATACATTTTTGTAAAAATTCGAAAACCGGTTTTTTTCAAAAGTAGGGTTTTTGTATAAACCATAATTTTTATAGCTCATTTCATTATTATATTTTATCTTATAAATTGTCTGTTATTATCGTCATATAACTATACCAGATGATTTATAGTATAAAAGTTATACATATAGCTAAGTATAGCAAGTTTTTAGCAATAAAAAAACATTAAAATATCATTATCTCTATGAAAATATTCATAAATTTTTTGATACTGTAGATAACTACTTTATATAAAACAATAATAGAGTAATATTTGATTTCTCATATTGTATTTTTAATTTTAATTACGGACTGAAAAATATATATATTCTAGTTTTTAATTATTATATTCAATTATCTCAATTTATTAATTGGAGAAGACAGAAGTTCATTTATAGTTTTTCTCATGGTTAAACTGAAGCTAACAAGTCAGTTATTGATGAATACGTCAAGAAATAGTTAATTTTAAGAAATAATATACGTGTTAGTTAGTTTAAATTTATTCTTATAGAATTTTTTAAAGAAAAGTTTAAATTTATTGTTAACCTAGTATAACTAGTTGTATAGTAGTATAGTGTAGTTTGTTAAACTAGTTTAAGGTTTAAATTTATTGTTATAGAATTTTTCAAAGAAGTTATAAACATACGTATTATAAGGGAAAGTTGCCTATTTCGTACTGGTCACCTAAATCGTACCTGATAGCTATTTCGTTACATA
>WUQG02452531.1:0-12836 GCA_011317285.2 Androctonus mauritanicus | reverse complement strand
AACATGAGCGGAAGTTCCCGGGAAAAAAACTGTTTTTTACAACGAAAATAGCTGTTCTCGTATATATATATTTAATATTTTATTTGCTAATAAATTTCTTGATGCAATTTTTTATTAATAAATTACATATTAAACTGTAAAGTTCTGTTTTTAAATTCAACAACATAGGCATTAGCTGTAGCGGCTGGGAAAGTGTCTCGATGATGACGTCATGCGCAGAAGCCGTTTCTCGCGCAGCCAAGTCGGTCTACCTTATATCTATATACCTTGGTGCCGCTAGATAACCCTACTTCGGGGAGTGATCGCAATACACAATTTGAACGCCATTTTGATTACAAAACGCCAGCTTGTCACTTGCGTAGTAGTATGAAATGACGTTATATTGTTGTTTTCATACTATATTTTGCTTTAATAAAGGACGTATGCAAGTATATAACTTATTTATAACATTAGATTTGCATATCATAAGCAGTAATCAAATTTAATAATAATTTAATTATTAAAATTTTGATAATTTTGCATGGTGGAGATTTTCGCGCTTTAACACTGCTGGGAATTTCTTTCTAAGGAGGATTTTCTGTCTATTAAATTATTAACGGAATATACATACTGTTTAGTGATAAATTTCCATGCTACTAATTGGCCAAAAGTAATGAAAATTATAATGTAAAAAATTATCATTTAGTATGGTAAAACTAAATGTAAAATTTTGAAAGAAATTATTACTTTATTGATTAAAAGTAATTTAGGAATGAAGTTTAGCAATTATTATTCTCACTCTTGGAATATAATTTTTTATAAAAAAAAATAAAAAAAAAAACATTTTTTGATGAATGTATTTATTTCGAGAAAATTTAAAACTTGGGAAATTATAGAGTATAAATATTTTTCCAAATGAAATTTTGAATTTAAAAAAAACATATTTTAAATATATAATTCTTCTCTGGCAACAGAACTGACCTTCTAAAAATGTTTGGAAAAAAATTGTTTTTTATACAAAGATAACTAAATCAATTCAGAGATAGTTAAGTTAACAATCATTAATTCCCATATTAATGAATGCACATAGCAGGAGTTAATAAAAACATATTATTTTCACAATGTCTTAAAATACTTTTAATGCTGTAAAGCAGGGGTGGCCAACCTTTTTGGAAGCAAGGACGCAATTAAAAATTTTCATGAACGTTGCGGGCACAACTAAAAATTTTCATGAACATTGCGGGCGCAACAATATGTAATAACATCATATATGTTTACTGTTAAAGTTATTTTATTTTTTTTTAATTCTTAATTATACTTTCTTAAGATATTTTTTTCATTTAATTTTTTGTAGTAGAACTAAGTACTTATATTTTATTATATATAGAGTTATTTAATATGTCAATAAATAATTACTTCAAAATTTCAGTTAATAAATAAGCTGGATCATGAATAATAAAGCTAGATTATGAAATTGATTGAAAATAAAATAAAAAATTATTTTAATTTATCGGGAATTGTGTCGTGGGCACATAATAAATCGCTTATGGGCGCACTTGCGCCCGCGGGCGCTGGGTTGGCCACCCCTGCTGTAAAGGATAGTGGGACATAAGTGTCCCACTTTCTCCATACTAAAATATGACTGATGGGACATATATTGTCCCACATATTATGGCTTTAATACTTATGATACATAAAATTAAAAAAATGCTAATAATATTAAAATATTTGCTAATAATATTAAATATTTATATATTTAATATTATTAGCAAATAAAATATTTCATAATCTTTGTAGTATTTTCTTTCCTTTAAAGGATTAATTGTCAAGGCTAAATTAATATCAAACTGTAATATTAAGGAAAACACGGGCAATGTGTGTAGTAATTGTTATAACCTATTTTTAGATAAATACTTTCCTGTTTTGATCAAGGAATACATAAATAATATCGATGAGGAAAAAAAGTTTAAAAATAATGTACAGTCCAAAAATATCAAATTAAAACAAATTTTGCACACCTAAAAAAGCATTTGTTATTATTTTTATTAAATAACTTATGTATAAAACCAGTCTAAATCATATGTCTTTCGGCTGGGGCAAGTATTTAGTGACAATGACAAAAATCTCTCTCTACATTTATTAATTAATAAATCTAAATAATAATACTTTCTGATTTTCCTGACTCATTGCAAGAAATTTAAATTTACATCATCATCCTTGTTTCGTATCTTTTGTAATATTTAGTAAATCAACACAAGATATCAAAAATATCTTACAAATATAATGCATATTTCTCTACATAGAATTATTTTAAAAATCCAAAACAAAAAATTATAATAATGTATAAGGTAGAATGAAATGGTAATATATTTAGCGAAATAAAAGCAAAAATAATGTTTATAATTTTAGCCATTTTGTTTTTTGCTTTTATTTCGCTAAATCCCATATTTCAGTCGTAATTTCACCTTTCATAACACTTAACATTCTGTAAGATAAATAAATAAAAATATGAGATATAAAAACAATTCTTTGGATTAGTTAAATAACTAAATTTGTGTGCAAAATTAAAAATGAAGTAATAACTCATAAGCTTTCAACAACTCTAATAGCTAGATGGCACTGGTTAGGCTGCTTTGAGTGTAGGCGAATTGGCAAGAACTGCAACGTATTAGCATTCTATAGTATTTAGTAATATCAATTCCTGTAACCAAAATGGCGTCCGTGTGTCGCTTCGCATGTGCGTCACATTGACATTACCGGTGAGAATGGAGTGAAAGCTCTCTTAACCGCACGCCATCTAGCGACACTCTGGTTTAGATTCCCTAGACAGGTTCAGAGGTGTTTTTCGTCCTTGATTACAATATTATAAGATTAAATCACAAGATTATATTTCCGTTCATTTATATCAGCTGACAATTTCTAGTATTCATTAATTTCTTAATCGAGGCGAATTCGACTAACGATTATCCGTAGAACAGATTATTTATTTTTTTGATTGTTTTAATATTCCTTTAGATTTTCCTTTTAATATTGAAATCGATTTCAAGTGAGTGATATAGAAACTTAACAGTATAGGAACAAGCATTGTTTGTATAAAATTTCTTACATAGAGCCTAAAGTAAAATATTAATTTAGTTTAATTTTTCTAAAAACGTCTTTTAATCTTGAAAGAAAAAATTTAATTTACGACTGTTAACGTATTTCGACTATTTTTTCTTTAATGATATAATAATTCTGTCAAATGACTTGAACTGGTATTGTGTCCTTGAATATACTTCCAGACATCTTTCATAACATTCAAGTATTTTTGTACCAGTTACTGGTTAACTGGTACAATAATTTTTTTAAAACAATCAGTTATTTCAAAGGCCCCTTTGACCAGATAGGAATTCCCCCGAACCCACGACATCAAATTTAAGCGAACCGGTTGTTAAATAATTTCAACATCTCCGCTGTATATATGCGTCTGCATGTATATGAAAATATAGAAGATTTTTCTTCTATTGAGTTGCATAGCAGACAAAAATTTCTACCACGCTGGAAAAAGGGAAGAAGGCAGTAGAAACAGTAGGGTGGAGAACGGAAGCGAGAAAACCCCTAATAAAGAAAAGAGGTGTAAAAATTTTGTCTCCGGACAGTTGCCATCACGCGATGTCGAGCTGACGCTTATGATGGCGCCGAATGTAGTTCGCGATACAACGCGCTCATCGCAGACAGGTCAGTTCGATTGTTACCAATTTGTTTTCGATGAAAATTTTAGACATATGTAATTAAATTAAGGATAGTTTCAAACGAGTCGATGTTACCGCGTATTCACGCTCAGAACAATCTTGAGGCGAGCATTATTCACCATTACGTCGCAAGCACATGCATTCGAAATCCTAAATAGTTTGACCCATGGGGTATGACTAGAGATCAAAGCCGTATTCTCCTAGTTGAATATTTAGGTTAAGAGACTTGCGCATGTCAGATGAATGTGTGCAGGAAAAAACGTCGGTAAGATTCTACTTTGACTGCCTCCTGTTTTTTGCGGCCTCCATATTAAATCGATGCTAATATGTGTGCGAATGCATATTAACATTTACTTTATCGAGCATAAAAAATGGGTAGGCATTAAGGCGCGCTGTAAACCAACTTATTATTGATAGACGCGTCGCACTAGGATCAGATGCGAAAACGCGCGACAGTCAAAGTAGAATTCTACCAAATAAGGTTTATGTTATTATCACACTTACTATTCAGTTTCAAATAATTTTATTATTGTTATTATTATATCGTTATGTAATCTTATTAATTTGTCTTAGTTTTTTTCTATACGCTAAAAATCAAGGAAACGAAAGCAAGCTCTTTAAATTTCCCCGCCGGAAAAAATTATTTTATGTAAGAAAACTTTAGCAAAAATTTTCTTATATAAGATTAAGTAAAGCTTTTGTTAGCTGCAGGAAGTAAGTGACTGCTCATAGCTTTATATTTTCATTGTCTGAATCTAAATGAGCACATAAAATAACACGGTATAATTCTAGGACGTTTTAAACTGATATTAAATGATAAACTGTTGATCATGAAATCAATGTGTAACTTCGTTAATTTGCTTTATTGATTAATGGAAATTATTGCATTTGATTCAGATAGTAACATTACGACTTACCTCTTTTATAATTACTGTATTAAAATACTTCAAAAATTGACGACATGTTGGTCATTCGAATGAATCACACCACCTAATCTTAAATATGAAAGCCCGTGACTTTATTTATTGTTATTTATATTTATTAATGACAATAATTTGTTTATTCGCATGTATTCGGTAATGGTTATTATTTAATAAGTGTTAAATTCCTAAATAATAACGAAATCAACAGAAAATTAATTTATGTTAACAAAAACATAAAATAAATTGCCTATAGGAGAGTAAATTACCCATCATACTTTTCGTAATTGCTCTTTATTGATATGAGTGCCATGAGTGAGTAATTCACTCATGGCATTATATTTAATTATATTTAGATTAATGGAAACAGAGAAACATAATTTAGGACTATTCTGATGATCGCAATCAAAATTTATAAATAAAACTGAGAAAACGGAATTCAGACAGATTCAGAACTGATAAAACTGCGTAAATGAAAAAATTGTGCAGTTTTGTAAAGATAAGTCATAGATCAACGGAAAGGATTGAATTCGATTTGGAATGTAAAGACACGCCGCAATTCATTAGAATTGTCAAATTATCTCTTAAAATTATACAGAAAACATAAAAAATTCGATTGATAGGCATCAACTTCGGGACCTCAGCAATAAATATAATTACATTTTTTAGAATCCCCGGCTATAAATTAGGAGTAAAATTTCCAAAAGTGGTCTTTATTAACTCGTATTCCATTTTCCTCTTGTCTTCTTTTACTCATCTCCCTATTTCTTACCAGCTACGTTACAAATAAATGTACTGATCGCAGCAACTAAAACTCTATCGTCTGTTATGGCATCCATGATGAATGACATTGAAACTAGAAACGAGGTGTTTGATACTGATTAGATCTCATTACGTACGTGATAATTATTACTGGTAGAATTATATATCGCCGCTGGACACATTAACGAGAAAGGTAGATTAGAAATTCTCTCTTCAGAAGAAAGCAGTCTGTCGAGTAACTTTGACGTCGATTCGAAGGTGATCTGTTTGACCCATTTGTTGCTAGCCTAAGTATGATCGATTTTTTATACTAAATAATAGATTCTTATTATTTAATATTTTAATATGGCGAAAAATTATGTGATAAGGACATTATCTTTCTAAATACTGTATTAATTATTTTTACCATTTAGTTTTATTTCGATATTCGTTTAAATAGATGTATGTAGAGTAGTCATATTTATAATTATAAAATGTAATTTAACTAAGGTTGATGGCATAAACTGATTTTTGTTGATCTATAGTTTAACGAAGAATGAAAAATAATTAAGAATTTTATTTAAAATCTAATAAGTAAGTGAAAAATCTTAGAGAAAGTAAATTAAGGAACCGTCTACTATCAAGAGTTAATCATAGTTTTTCTTAATTTTTCGAAGCGGAAAAATCGGAAATATTTATACTCATTCTGGACGGAACGGTAAAATGACGTCATTTTGCCCTCGACGATTATCGGAAAAGCAACGGAAAATTCATAAATCTGAAATTTGGCTATTCTGCACTCCGGAACGGCAAAATTTGACCAATGAGAACCCAGCTTATGTATGACGACATATTGTTACCATTATCGATGAGTTCAGTTAACATAGTGATTGATTGATATTTTAAGGATTGAAATTTAAAATTAAAAGACGATATGGATAATAATCGTTTTAAAATGTGAATAAAAAGAGTGAATAGGTTTATTTCCATAACAAGTATCGATTGCAACTACCTAATTTAATAAATAACCAAAATTATTTTAAAATTAGAGAAGGCAACAAATGAAAAGCAATTTCACCTGAGTCTTTTTTTTTGTGATGGACTTAATATTCGGCTTATCATGGGCAAATGGGAAAAATAAGAAATTTAAAAATAATTAATTCAATAATACTGGGATGTGGAGGAAAAGGAGAATATCTTAACACAGGGGTTCTTAAACTTATGTATTCCGAGGACCCCTCTTGAAAAACATTTCTTTTGAGGACCACATCCCAACTGTAGGCATTGTACGTCGTTCTTGAGTCTTAATTTCTGGCTCAATAATCTCATAGGCACTACGTTATAATAAATATTGGTAGAAATGTATCGCTAGTTATTTTAATAAGTGATCTTGCGCATTTATAGAGATGAACATTTTTATTAGGATATAGAATAAAAAACATAAAATTAATAAAAACAGTACATAATAAAATACATAAAAATCACAGAACATAATAATAGATTCATGTTTTATTTATTGCCTTAAAAATATATTTTATATTGCTCCGCGCTTCTTGCCTTTTCATCGTCTAGTTAAACTGTTTGCAACCATTTTTTATAATTTCGCGGACCCTCAGTCGCAGACTACTGTTTAAGAATCTATGTCTTAACACATAAGATCAACTATGCCCTCGCGCTCACACCATCAACTATTTAATTGCAGGAGTGAGAACAAATGACTGCTACGTGCCCATTAGCAACTCTTTTTCCTGGTGGAGTAAACAATAGGAGTTCTTTGTTCTCACTCCTGCAATTAAACAGTTGATCGACTGATAAATTACATGTGGGCGCGAAGTCTAATAATTGATTTTTACATTCTTTGATATACACTATTTTATTAATAACTGAAATTTTATTTAATGAGTTATTAATCGGTAATTATTATAATTTAAACAATTATCCCTATTTTCAACTGCTTCTATTGTCAGTACCTTAAAAACGTCAAACTTCATTTCGCAGTTATAAAATACTTATAAAAAGATTTGATATTAATGCGAATAAAATTAAACTTGGCAAAGTCGATAGACCTTGATAAATTCACTCCAGGTATCAAACTTTTTCTATTAGGAAATTTATTTATGATTCGTTGTGCTTAGGAAGTAGGCGTAGTTTATAGAAAACATTAAAGTTGTTTGCATAGAAATAAAATTTATGCATAGAGTAAAAGAAAATAATTCCGTTTTCGCATAAGAGAAGTAGTCTTTAGGCTAAACCGTAATTGCTATTCAACATATTTTAAAAAAGACTTCGTTGATAAATTCATTCATGGAAATTTTATCCATAAATATATGTAAAAATATTTCAGTGGACTCCCTGTTAACCGGTACCTATGGGACCAGATTTCATGTCGAATAAACGAATGGCCGGTTAATGTGAAAACATAGGCAAAATATCAATTCCATCTTATAAACAAATATATAGGCCTATATATATATATATTTTTTATTTACAAATTAAAACTTTTATCTAACCAAGTAAGTAGCATTTGTTTACATAAAACAAAATCAGTAATCTCTACTTGCCATTATGATTTAAATTCGTTTTTTGAAAACCAAAATCTCAAAATCGCGACAAGTTTTTTTAATATTACCCTTCCCTATGGAGGTTATGGGAGAGCTAGTCCTCCGAAGACGAGACAAGCTCTCTCATATTTACGTGACTATACGAGAAAATATATTTTTCAAGTTTCAGGTTATAGAATTATGTAGAATAATGATATTCAAATATAAAATTCTTCTCCTCACTAATTTCCATTCAATTACAGATATCTCTCCTATAAAACGCTTTCGCTCTAACACGATTTGAAAATGGCGGAAACGTTCATATAACACTGTACTTCTACAACATGGTATTTACTTAAGTCATTTGGTAAATTTCGTGTACTTTCCTACAACATAAAATATTTTCATTAATTTTTGTAAAAATCCATACTAGAGACACGCAATACACTCATAAAATGCCATCATGGGGAAATAGTTGGCTAAAATTAGTTATAAATGTAATTTCTGTAGTTGGCAGTGAGAGGGACGATATACAGTTTATTTTTGATTTTGATTGGAAATTGAGTTCATTGGTGATAATTAAATATTTTCTGTTTTGCCAACATTCAGTTATAGGATAAAAACAAAAGTTTTTATTTATTTAATAGAGTTTAATAATTTACATACCCAGATCAAACAATGTTAGACAAACATACACTGATCTGGCATTCGAAAAGAAAAAAAAATTACACAGAAAAATCTCAACATCAACAAATTACAGCAAATATTTTAAATTATCCAAAGTATATTCTACCTGTTTATTTAATTCAATACGACTTATTTTAAATAAGTCGCACGAACATAAATATTTATTATCGATTAATCGATAAGGAAAAGATCTTTTAGAGATATTTAATCTAATAGCATTATGTGAAAATAATGCATTAGATCTTAATCTAAGATCCGGGACTTTCAACTATTTTTCAATAGAGGAATGCGAACAGAAAGAAAACTGCTTTTGTTCATCAATTTTTTTGGGTATATGTTAAGGAATGATTGTTTTCTAGCGGATTGTAGCGGGTAAGATTACAGGTCTTGTAAAGACAGCGGAAGATACACAACCTTTAAATGCAGAAAAAACTTCAGTACGTAAAGTAGATATTGTTAAAGAGAAAACGTTCTCGTTTTAACGAAACAGCAGTAAGAAAGATATAATTATTCATCAATGTTATATAGATGTTTTTCTTTCCTATTGTTTGATGTATATTGTTTTTTTTAGGATCTCACGAGTATATTTTTTTCTTTCTTTAGTTTTCGTGTTATTAATATTCTTATTAAAAATTAAGTTTCTTATGTGGAATTAAAGAAAGTTATATATTTTTCTTTGGGTTTGGAACTTATCTATCCTTTTTGTATTCGTTCCGTGTCTCATATAACACAGTTTCACACCACACGCTGTTTTTCAGGAACCTATCTATTGTCTTATAGGAGGGATACCCGTATACATGTTCTTGCATTAAAAAGTCCAGATTATGGCCATTTTCAACAGGTTCAATTGTCGGTATCTTAAAAACTTCAAACTTAATTTCATAATTATAAAATATTTATAAACTATATGACATTGAACATTTAATTTGAATAAAATTAAATTCGGTAAAGCTGATAGACCTTGAGAAATTCACGCGAGGTACAAAATGTTTTCTATCAGGAAATTCTATGGGAGACAGGGCCGACTACTTGTGGTGCCTGAAAGAAGATTTAAAAGTGGCGCGTTTTAAATATTTTTGAAAAACTAAGTAATGAAGAATAGTCTACTTAACAGAATAACAGACATTTTAAGAAAAATTTATATTAAATATAAAAACACGTTTTATTTATATTTAAAATAGAACAAATATAGTTTTAACATTACAATACTTAAAAAAAACTAAATATAATTTGTTCTTAATTACTTTTCCAGCTTTTAGCAATAATTATAAACTATCAAAAAAATATAATTTCGTGGAAAACGTGCGACATGTTCGTGGAACACCGTTAGTACCATTGCATTGGAGGTTCCCATTATGGTTTATATATTTTATTTTGCTTATGAATATTCACCGAGATATTTTTCCCTAATAAGTAAATATCATTACTCCTATACACAGACGTATCAATCATTTCTAAGCCTTATTCTTTAGTGAGATTCAATAAAAAATCTAAATTTTATCTAAATTTTCGAAATGATATATCTACATTAAAAATATTGGACATTTATATTATTACTTTTTAAATGTAGAGTAACGTTATACTTGTGAATTATTACCATTGTTGTAATTCTGTTTTTCACCATCGGCAATATCATCCAGTCTTCGCACGTAAATTAAATCGACATCAAGGATAACTACTAAGCAATTTTGTTCACATAAATCGTCAATGTCAGACGATTACGATAAAATTAACGATAAACGATAAAATTTTTAACCATTGTGTTTTTCCTTATTTTCACGATTTCTGGAAAAAATAATCAACCTGTCGAAAATGGCATATGTACAGTATATGCAATCATAAATATGTAATAAGTAAAAATAAGTCAACTGCAATTAACCGTACAAAGAAATTACAACATTATAATTCAGAAATCACTATTAGAGCTTTATTTTCTTTGATGGATAATCATGAGATTATTGCGAAAGTGTTGGAGAATAATAATATGTAAAAAAATAATACACATCAGTGGCGGACGTACAGCTATCGAGCCTGTTGCGGAAATCTCCCTGGGGCTCACCTAATTGGGATTATCACCATACAAAATGTCCACACAAATATATAATTAACATTTATCTAATTATAAATATAAACACAGCACATTTATACGGAGTCATCCTCCCAGAATACAAAGTCCCTTTTTTATATTCCTACATATACTTAAACTTAAGGTTGTTCGCAGATCCCCCTGAACAAGTGCACAGGTCCGCCCCTCCGCCCCCTTTGGTACGCCTCTAATGTACAGTACTTACTTTTTGCACATTCGATGTTTTAATTAATGCCATTAATTTCTTATTTGAAAACATCTGTTTTGAGAGTGTTTTTAAAAATCTAGTGGAATAGTGTTTCTGTTTAAAATCTAGTGTTTTTAAACGGTGGATAAAATAGAAATGCCTCATCCTCGTTCATATTTTATCTATTGTCGAATACATTTATCTCTTTCTCTTATTCTTATATGGTGTAATCTGCATTCACTAAGAACCAACTTCGTTTTCATGTCATCTCTCCATTGTTTATGTTGCCTACTAGGATATGTTTTTCCCTTGCCTTAGATGCTACTCTGTAAATTCTTTTTTACTGGACGGTTATCAGTGTATCTCGATACATGGCCTGCACGACGCTTCTTACCCTTTCTAACTCAGTATTATGTCTTTTATGTTGGTTTGTTCTCTTATCCAGGTTTTTATCATGTAGTCCCTACTGGTGAATCATAATATGCATCTTTCCATGCTTCTTTGGGTTCTTGGTAGTCGGATTATAATTCTTGTTTCCTCTTAGATGATATGCAGTAATTCTATGTACTGGTGGTCAATTCCTTGGTTAATTAATGCTGTTAGTATTGTCCCTGTAAATACTGAGTCGAATCCTTTCTCGTAGTCTATAAATGAATATATATTAACATATCGTTAAATTCTTACTTAAAAACATTTCCAGAGATACTATTCTTCTACTAGAAACTTGCGTGAACTAAGAATGGCGGAAATCCATTCATTCTGACCGGGTAAGAATCAATCGGTTATAATTAAGTAGTAATAAACAGTTTATATTATTAAACTTTTCATGGAGCAGATAAAAAGTCATGATTGTATCTGATGCTTCAAAAATGACACTTAGATCGTATTGAACACTATTCTCAAACATTCTTGATATTTTAAGCTACAACAAATATTAACACGGGTAAACTTCGATTGTGTTAATGATTCTTCTTGTAACACACTCAGTGAATGCTTACCTAGAATCATTTCAGTCCCTTGCGATGTAAAATATGCAATTCCTTCCTTAATATTTCAAACTCGCAACAACACTTTGCACATATATGTGCATGTTAATGTCTGTTTAACAGAGTCTAACTGTTTCACCAGAAAGCTTAATTATGAAAGTACCAAATGCGAAACAAGACGACGATGAGCAGCGATACACAGATATTCCAATTTTGATTGTACTATTCAGGGCCCATCAGTAAATATTTTTTTCGGTTTTATATCTTCCATATCTACAGTGATTATTAAAAATGGAATTATGTTTGTGTAGATTTCAAAAAATGTCTATCGAATGTGTAATCGAGTTTCCACTTTTATCTCTTTATAAATTAATATTTTATTTCTTTTTCATTATTTTTCATACACTCACAGTATTTTTATTTCTAATTATTATTATAATCAGGGCCAGATTTAGGCATGGTCTTTATGCACTGCAGCCCAGGAGCTCGTTCAATGAAAGTACCTCTTCCTCACGTTTAAAAAATAAAAATAAAACCAATTAAAAATTTAAAAAAATAAGTAGATACGAAAAAAATTGTATAAAAGTTTAAATCGTTGGCTGGATTTGAATAAAATATAAAATATTAACGCTTTAAATGACTGTAAATGCTAAATATGGCTCTGTATTCTCTCGGCTTTGTCGGTAGTCGGCAAAGCCAAAATATACTTTGTCATTTATCAGTTAGGCAAATCATGTGGGAACGGCGGAATGGGAGTGCGAGTCTAACTTCTCTAAAGCCTGTTAGCTTAGCGTAGCTGTCACCGTTTCATATTTTAAGTTAATTTGGGTTAATTGGGTAGGCCTCCAAACAGGGTTAGTCAACGGCCTCCAAAGTTAACGGTCCGCCACTGATTATAATATTACCGGGTGGTTATAAAATAAGTATCTCTATTTGGAGCTGTCTGTAGCTGGAAGGAATAATCTGAATGAAACCAAAA
>WUQG02452520.1:0-12837 GCA_011317285.2 Androctonus mauritanicus | reverse complement strand
AGTAGTTATACGCACGCCTGGCTCATTCGGGATTACTCACCGAAGCGCCGAGCGTGTGATGACAAATAGTATCCTTCTATAATCGTAAGTACGTATGCATATATATATATATATATATGCATACATACATACATACATAGGTACATCATTCATCGTTTCTCGAGCGCTGGGGGAGATGGAAAAAAAGAGACGCCCACCGTGTATAAGGAATCGTATCGTTCAAAAATTTTACGCGTTTATGACTTTTTAATGAATGATTTCAAAATAACTCTGTCAAAAATTGTCTGGGAGATGTTTTCTTCTTGAGGATTCGATACGGTGTACATTTTCCATTAACCTGATAGTTTTTGAAGAGTTTATATGTATGTTTGGGGGCCCTACCGTGTATAAGAAATCATATACGCGCTCAATTATTTTGCACGTTTACGGCTTTTAATGCGTGATTTGAACATAACTCTGTCAAAAATCGGCGCCGAGCGTGTGATGACGAATATTTTGCATGCGTTTTTTCTACATACGATGCAAAACATCGCAACGACCTCGTCCGAATTATATATATATCAAACATCATTGTTATCAGACCTTTTCTCGTTTGAGTAGACGGTTACTGCAACAATTTCTTTTCAATAATTCAGCCAGTGTCTTTTTTTTTCGCGCGCTGCTATACTTACCCGGCTGTTTAATACGAAGGGAATTTTTCCTCCAAAAAAAATAACGAAAGTAAGTATTTTATCTGCTATCGCGGTATATATTTTTTTGATTAAACAGTATTGTTTTTACGATTTTCTAGATGCATCGGGGTGATGAAGAATTTTTGGACATGGTGTACAATATCGAAGCCGTGATGCTGAAACGCAACTTACGCAGAATTTTTAAGAATCATTGGGCACCATTCAAACAGATAAATATGAAAAATTTTTTGAATGTCGGCAGCGAATACGCAAACACAATTGGAGATGGAAATCTGAAAGACATTGTGACATTTCTTGCTAACACCTATATCGATTGGATCAAATTTTTATCCGCCAAAAACGAATCTCATTACGACGGATCGTACGCTGAATTTGAAAAATATTTATTTACACCGCAATCGTTTTTTTCCCAAAATCATCAAGACGGCGTTATTCTGATTTCCGTCCTCTACAGTCATCAGCCCGTTCAAGATGTGATTGCCTCCACATTTGCATTTGAACATCCAGATATTGTTGAAGATTGGAAAAAGAAGAAAACCCGTAAAACAGCGCTTCAAAAATATTTTTACGAAAAAAATCTGTCAAATAACTAAATTTGTACAAACAATATTTCGGAAAAAAAGTATTCAATGAAAAAACAATGTATGAGTTTTTGAACAAATTTATTAAAATCTTAAAATCCTAAAAATAAATCGATTTTTATTTCGTCTTCAGAAATTTCATATTTGTTTATATCAAATTCAATATCTGCTGAAAAAATTGGATTGTTGTCGTCATCGTTGTAATCAAATTCTGCGATCTCTACGATGTCAGCAGCCACACTTATGCACCCATATTTCCCGAATTGGTGATGAGAGCCTTCTGTCTCGAAAAAAATATCCAGGGTCGGAAATTCGCCCGTCGAGCTATTTCTTCTGATGTAGAAACTTTCTCTGATTTGATCATCATTTATGAAAATTATCTCTCGTCCGGTCTCGTTTTCAACAACGTGAGCTTTTAAAGCCATTTTTTTTTTGGTTAAAAGAAAATATGAAACAACTGAACTGTTTTCTCCCGATGTATCAAGCGTACAGACACTGTCTTTTATTCGCAACATTAAAATATATTCGTGTCATACAGTTAGATACTTTTTTTTTTCTTATATAAATACGGGAAAAAAAATTGCGCCGACGTATTTGCGACCTTGCTTTACTTTTTTATGATTAATTGCGCGGAAATTCGACAAAACGAGAAATTTTTCTCTTTGATTCGAGGGTATATGAAAATGAGGATTGGTTTTTTTTTCTTCAGGTAAATAACACTCTCGAGGTAATTTTCAATATTTTATATAATTAGAAGCATGAAATATGGAACTTGATACATTGTTCTTTGCGATAATATATGGGATAATTGTTAATATGTAAAAATTGATTAACTATCGTTAAACGTAACATTTTTTTTTTTAAACACCTTATGGAACACAAAAAACTTTAAATAAATTAATATTGATTAGATATCATTAAACATAACATTTTTGAGCACATCATGAGACACAAACTTTAAATAAATAATTTCATTATAGATGACGTTCGTTTCGGTCACACTCAGTTCCGGAAGATCATTTTCGCGTAAATAGTCACGTATTTCGTTGAAATCAGCATCCATAAATTCGGGGTCGGCCAAAACGTTGACATCAAACTCGCTCAAGAGATTTCTTCCCTTGGCGGCAGCCTCCTCACTTTTTAAAACAATTTTCTGCATCAAAACGTCCCAGCTTGGCAAAATTTTAGTTAGATGACTGATTTGAGCGTTGATGCAGGTTTTATAGCGTTTAAGAGTCCAAAACGTGCCGGCTTTCATTATGATACTACGGCGAAACTTTTTAGTCGAGGGTGGCCCGGCATCGGCTTCAACCTCCTCAATCTCGATAGCCTTGTCACGGTGCGCAATCGTAAAGCGAATGCTGAATCCGCTCCCCATTATCCGTTGATCAAGCATATCGGTATTATCACGACTTGTGGCAAAAAATTTTTGAATATGGTCAAAACTACTCTCAAAATTTGCCCAATTTTGACATGAAAATCGAATTCCCACAAAATCGTTGCCCAAAAGTCGTAGACTCACTTCGCCCAATCCACTGGGTCCAATTTCCAGCCCGATGAGCACCTTTTTTGAAAAAGTCTTGTTGAGTCCATACAATGTGGACAACATCAGCTGAGGTGGAGTTTTGGCGGTAGAATCCCCGTCGGTCGTGGTGATTAACAAACTTCCCGAATCGCACGTTTTGGACTCCATGATTATCGTAGAAGATGTGACTGAAAAGAGTTGGCTCTCTTCATGTTATATACACTTTTTTGAGCGACAACCTTGAGGCGGTAAAGCTGAATTTTTGTATCCATTCCCCGCAAACAATGCTATATTTTTCTCGCTCGTATTACGCTGACGCAAATTATCAACAAATTCCTCGACTATTTTATCGTTAGCTGGTAAATTTTTTTCCGAAAATAGATTGAAGAACGATTGTACGTCGATTCCATGCGCCATGAAATATAAGAACATTACGCAATAATGCCCACAGACTGACGATGAATCGCTTTGCACTTGCCGATCGTTGAACTTTATTGTCTTGCAATTTTTGCGCAGAACGTTGGCAATATCCATAACAAACGGTGCGAGGCCGTATGAGTCGAAGTAATAACCTTCAGATTTTTTGTTGACAAAGATACATACCCAATGGCTCCCTGATTTTTTAGAGTCATCAATATTGCAAATAAAAGCAATCGGTTTCTGCCAAACCTGTGGTATCAGATCGCAGGGATAAACCCCCACCGTATGATTCGAGAGCGGCGTCAAGAGACGCATCAGTTCCAAACTGTTCATCGTTGTTTGTTTTTTGAGACTTTTTAAGCCAGAATTTGAGTTTTGCTGCGTTGTTGAAAGCACAGCTAAAGCCAAGATAACCGAATTTACTAGCGTGATACAGGCAATACGTGTCAACCCAAGTCAACTTTTCAAATGAAGGACAATCGTCGTTTTCTTCCAAATTAATAATCTCGCTGATCGTCAGATCCGACAAAAATGCCACCTTTTCTCGGCCCCGTACATAAATTTTTCCAACATTTCTCAAAATTTCTGACAGATTTTTTTTCACTCTCGTCTGAGAAACGTCGCCATCCGTCCAAGGGATACAGTGAATATTTTTTTGAAGCCAGCCATTTTGTCGACGCACTTCGTCTCCCAATTTCTGAATAGAGTAAGGCGGCGAAACGATCCAATGCGCAACGTAATTATTTTTCAAAGCCAAAACGGCAATTTCTTTCGCAATATTTTTTCCACGCATATCAATGCAAAATTGAATGTCCACAATCAGATCCATTTTTTTTTCTCTCACAAATCAATTGCTCGAGACTTGGAGCGATACTGAACAACGATGAGACGGATTTTTAATTTTATTCAATTCACAAAATCCGTGATAATTTGACGCGTGGAATCTATTTCTATGATGCTATTGAACTCGGCGTATACGAGACAATTTATATTGTGTTCAAGGGCGTTCCTGAATCTGACATCGATTCTGATGCTGCCGTGACGTATCAAATTGAAATGATCGCTGGAATTTGCCGACAAATCCGGTGTGAGGTCGAAAGCGAACAGACAATAGCCATTTTTGAAAGCTTCTCGCGAAATGCAATTACCTTGATTGAGAAAGTGCACACCTGTGCCACTGAAAAGCGAGTGATACGATTCCACAAACAAGTTATCTTCGAAATTTGGCTGCAACTGACGGGCTGGAACCTGTATACCGTCAACACTGAGCGAGAAATAGTTTATGTTAAAATGTTCAAAATTGAATGGGTTGGCCGAACGATTTCCATTGTATGCCTGATTTTTCACGAAACCGCAGATGACTCGTCTAGGAACGGTCCCCATGAAAATGTTGTCAATCGTTTCGCTGAGAATGCCGCTGTGTAGTACAACGTTTTTGACCTGTACTCTCGTGATGGGATATTTGGCGGGCATGGTTGACAATAGCTTCGTATGTTCCAGCAAAATATTCGGATAAACCTTGACGCGTCTGACGTATAAGGCTGAATCGTTGATGACTATTTTACAGGAATTTGTAGGATCCATAATTGCAAATCCGTCTTTCGATTTGGAAAATTTGACGCCAACTTCCACCCCGTTCAACAATAATTTATCCTGATTAAACATCTCAGAATGTATGTGACCAATGAGATCTACAGCCTTGCTGGCGTTAAATTGCAATCTACGTTTCGTAAGCCCCGTGTTCTCCGTAAAACTATCCATTTTCCCGGGCGTATCGTCGTGCCATAATACGGAAGAAAGATGACTGTGCTTCGCCGCGGGTCCATAATTGAGCAGAGTTTCGATGTAACACTGATACGCATAGTTGTTGCTCGGTGGCGAGACGAGCTGATGATTTAACGTTACACTCACTTGATCAAACAGCGCGTGCATAAAATTGTTTACTGGGCCAATCTGAGCCACTTGCGCGTCGGTTACACCGTCGGCGGTGACAGCTGGCGGTTGAAAAGTGACTTTTACGTACAACAATGTGTGCGGAAGATCGACATATTCGTCCGAATTTCCGGGAATAACGTACTCGATCGGTCCATCGTTGGTGAGAGAAGTTACCGGCCTATATTGAACCCAATAGCTGCTGTCTATGCTCGTTTGGGTTGGGGGCATAGAAAAAAGATTCAGTTCCGATTTCATGCATTCTTGCGAGTGTGTGTGTAGAAATGACATTTTTTTTCTTCTTCTCTAACGAAAAATGTCTACATAGGCTGCTTCGCTCGACTTTTTTTTCTTGCAACTTGTTTTTCTTTTGGTCTTCTTCTTCTTCTTCTTCTTTTTCCGGCCGAGTTTCCTCCTAATTCTCTTCTTAACAGCTTCACCGACTTTTTTTTTTTTTTCCTACCGCTCGTCTTTTTCTCCCGACGAAGAGCAATCGCTAAATGAGTAGGCAGACTTTTGCTACCAACTTTATAGCCCTCCCCTCTCATGAATTTGTCGAGATTATCTTTGGCCTTTTGCTGCAAGTTCGAACCTGATTGACGCAGGCGCTCTTTGAGAGCCTGCTTAAACGGTTTTTTCAACTCGCCAACGTCCGTGGCAATGTTCAAACCCGTCTGCAGCATTTCTTTGCCCACGGCTGTTGCACTTCTCTTCAGCAATGGCAAGACATAACGAAAAGCACCGCCGAGAAATGATCCGATTCCCGATCCGTGCTGGAAGGGGGCACCCGCGTAGATTCGTCCCACACCTGTGTTACTCCCTCCCCACTGGGGATAATTATCGTCGTAGCGAATTTGTCTCATGATAATCGCCTGAAATGAAGTGTTAACGTCAACGTTCCGTGATCGATTGGTACTTTTGCGCCGGTTTCGTCTCTTATCAGAATTTCGATTGTTTCAAAGGACGTGGTCGAAAGTGGCACATAAACGGGTCGCAAGAAACTCTTGGACAAGGTACGCCCGTATGCGTAATGATCGAGATCCAGAGCCACGTTACGAAGTAATTTCGAGTAAATATCCCCCGTTATGTAAGGCTGACAAATGTCGGCGTAAATGAAAAAGTTTTTCGGCAAATTGGCATTCAGATTTGCTGGAAAATCGCTTTGAATTTCGTCGCTCAAAGTTTCGTCAGGCAAATTTCTGTCTGGCAGAAAACCCAGAATTTTTTTCAGAGCCGCTGACATATCGAATTTATGTTTAACGTAGTTACATTTTTCACAACTTTTTCGCACGCCTATGTAGAATCCGGGTTTCAGAACGAACTCCAAATGACTCTCAGCGCTAATCTTGTTCAGCTCTCCGAGCAGATCGACGAGATCTCTATAAATGCCCGGCGCTACGTAAAAGGTCTCAACGATTTCGCGATCGCCTGTCCTGCCGTAAGTCACGTGTCGATTTCCGTCTTCTTCTTCTTTGGACACATTTTGAAAATTCAAAGGTATATGAATGTCCAAAAGAGCAACGGTCCATCTTCCGTGCAAATTGATGTGTCTTGGCAGTTTGGTGGTAAAATGAGTACTCTTGTTTTCCGGAAAATAGTCAAAGCTACTGTTTGAAAAGAGAGCTACATAAAAATCTTCTTCCATTTTTTTTCTCTCTTTCAAATATGAACAATTGTATTTGCTTTTATCCAAGAGTCAAATTTACTCGAATAACCGACCCAATGTACGAGAACCTGCTTATTTTTTCCTTTGCCACGCGTGTCCAAAATTTCTTCAATCTCAAACTCTTCGTCATTCAGCGCTGACTTGGACACTCTGGACAATTCCTGCTCGTAAAAAAAACAATCGATGGGTTCTTTTTTCAGGTCTTCCAGGTAGTACACAGCAGGTGAACGTGTTTTCGAGACACGAATTACCCGGAAAATTTCCGTGGTGTAACCGTTCTCATAACCTTTCCCAAAGATTTTCTTTTCCCGACTAACACGAACCAAGTCACCGACCCCATATTTAAGTCTGAGCTTCATTTTATTATTTTTATTTTTCGGACCGTATCGTTTAATCAGATTTTGGCGCGCAAGTTTCGCATTTTCACGTGTCACGCTTGCCGGTTTCATGCGTGTGGCGCTGTGAACCGTTGAATTGTACCCGTGAATAATTTTTTCCAACACATCGATATAACGATACGTGTGCTTGTGAGTGAAGTATCTCCACATTCTTCCTTTCATGGTGCGTATGAAGCGTTCGACACAGCTGGCCTTGACGTCGTTTTTTGTCGTTCTGAAAACAATGTCGTATTTTTTGAAAATTTTTTGCGTTTCTCGGGCTCGAAATTCCAGTCCCTTGTCGCTTTGCACAACAAGAGGCAATTTATCTCCACATTTTTCAAAGATTTTATCGAGCGCCGCAGCCACCGACCCACCCGACTTGTCATACAGAGGCTCGGCAAAAACATACTTGCTGAGTAGGTCAATACACGTCAAAACGTACTTGAAACCGTCGTTATAATCTTTTAAATTTTTGAAATCCGCCAAATCGATTTCCCAGAAATCAGCCACGTTGCGCACGCTATACATACGCCGGGGAAATCGCCATCTCACGGGCTTGTGAAGACTATGCGTTTTTTGACGTTCAAGCCACTCCAGAACCTTTCCCGGAGCATGGCCTTCATTTTTCGCGGCTTTTTGCAACAAGTGAGCGCCCGTATAGGCCGTTGGATTCTCCAAATTGAAGTACAGATCATTCAGACGATTTTCCAGATCATTCTTCTTCTTCTTTGGTCTCCCTCTCCTTCTTTTGGTTCTTTTTTTTGCACCAGCGGCATGCTTGACGGACTGTTGCTGCTTCTTCTTCTTCTTTTTCTTTTGCTTCGTCCGCTCCTGCTTGTTACTTTTTCGGCAAAAAATCCGCTTAACGCGAGAGCAGAGCTGTTCGAGCGTGATTTTACTGACGAGGCAACAGGCCGTCACGAGTGCAGCCGAACGCTCGACCGAATCCGAATTTTCCGCCGCGATGCGAGAAAAGGCGATATCTATGAGTTTTGTGTCGACCGAACGTTTTGTTTCGTTTTTGACGCAAGCCAGCGAGTCGATAACCGAATCGATGAATTTATTTTCCTCTAAACCGGTCTCCATGAGTACCAAGTCTTCTGATGCTGGTCGTTGTTCTTATTATTATTATTTTTGTTGTCGCTATTGTTCACAGGTGATGCGTATGCGGACAAAGGCGATGCCGAATTCGATGTTCCTGCTTTGGAAGTATCTTTGGGACTGCTACTGGCCATGTTCCGCGCAGACAAGTTTATCAACGAAAGGTCGGCGTCGTTCCAAAACTCTTGATTGCCAATTAATTTTCGCGGTACGCCGGCTCTCTTCAGCGCGCTCGCCAATTGTGCTCGACCATTTGGCACTGCGCTGCGTTTTCTGTAGCGCGCCGCGTCGTTGACGAGATCAACGATGTCGGAATCGGGCAACTCGACACCGTCAATCACAACGCGACCCGTCGGCGTCCAGCTCACATTGGAAGATCGTCTAATGAATTCGACCAACTCTCTACACTGCGATCTATACGTTTTTTTAACACCTTGCAGCATACGCGAAACGTCGTGATTTTCCAGCTCATTTTTCTCTTCCTCTTCGCGTTTTTCCCTCTCAATTTTCATCTGGGCCAGCTGTTTCGGTGTCTCGGCGGGAATTGGCTGATAGACGCCTTTTTTTTGCAAATATCTCTCCAAAATTTCTTGATACGCCAGCCACTTTTTATCCTCGTTTTCAAAATTTTTAGCGTGTAAAATGGTGCTCAACTCGGAATCGAGTCTACTCAAGGGATTACCGGGAGTCTGAACCGTGGAATGCGATTCAAGACGCATGGCATTGCCTTCGGGTATCAAAACCATTCGTCGGGCGTGTTCCATGTCGGAAAAATGAATCGATAGAAAAAAAACTAACGCAAAACTTCGGTCAATAAACCCGTCACGATGGGAATCAGAAGAGCCGGTAAGAAACCGCCGCCACCTCGTTGAATTATTTGTTTTTTCTTCTCAATTTTATCGCCCTTGCGAGTAAGTGCGCGCAATTGCGTCACGTGTTTACGCAAATGATTTTTTTGTTCGTTGGTGAGAGGAACAGTACCTCTGAGGATATTAAAGGCACACTCGCATATGAGTTTCACGATTTTCAGATCCACCTGACGTAGCAGCGCGAATCGCTCGGTTTTTGGCAAAAAGCAGAGGCTGCGCAATATTTCGGCTTGATTTTTTCGAATGGGACATCGACTGTGGATGTTATTGACGCGTCGTTTCGGCGACATCATAAATGCCAGACTGGGAGAACATTGCCGCCGGAATTTGACTTTATACCTCCGCCGCTGGAGCCTTTGCTCGGCACGTAAACAATAGTGTAGCGATCGTCGGGAAAAATGTCGGTTCGGACGCGGCAATTTTCCGGCGTATTTTGCCTCAGGTCGAACAATAAATAGCCATGCGATTTCGTAGAAATATCCGCGTACGCGTCCTGTACGAAACGTGCATTTTCCGGCCACACTTGGCGAGCAAAATGAGCGATCTGTGCCCGGTCTCGCGGATTCTTGAACACCACTATGTAATTAGAGTTGAGAGAAATTTCTCTCTGCCCGTGATGAAACAAATTCTGAGTCAGAAAAAAAACACTGAGATTTCGATGATGCGAGACGCGGGTGAAAATTTTGACTACATTTTTATCGGTCTCCGCCATGAGATCGTCCATTATGACGAGTTTGGCGCCTTCGTTTTCCGGAAAATCTTCACCGCGCGGCACACCTTCCCGAAAATCGATTTTTCTCGCGTCACCCAGTTCGTTGTACATCGGCTGCCACTCGGTGTAATAAAGCACGATTTGGCAAAATTTGGTATCGCTCATCACGTCCAAATGCTGCAGAAATCTTTTGACAAAGGTTGATTTTCCCGCGCCACTACTTCCAGACACGAGAGCCGCCCAGGGATGTTCCCAACGCATCACGGCCCCCCGTTTCCATGATTGAACTAACTAACGTCTGGCTCGGCTTTTGGCCGTCCGAAACGCTCTATTTATACAATTTTCTCGCGTTTTCGATACGCTCGCGCGTAGCGTGTCGCGGAAAAAACGGGCGAAAACGCTTACGAGCGTATCGGAGATTTCGAGGAACTCGGTGCGCGCGCTTTCGAGATCTCGGATCGCGCGCACGTCTGCGAGCTCGCTACGGGGTGAGGTTGTTTGTACCCGAACGGATAGCTGGTGTGGAGGTTGACGTAACGTCTTTTTGTGTAAACGGGGCGACAAATTTTTGTCTCCGTGACGCTCACCACCTCGTGATACCGCGTGCGTTTAATACTGTGAGGTTTTAAGTAAATTGGTTCACCCTCCTCCTCCTCCCCGTCCACGATCATCCTCTTTATGGATTCGAAATTCACCAAGCTCGATGTTTCGTGGTTCAGTCGAATTCCCTTGACTTTGCACTGGTAGGCCGCCTCTTTGTTGGGTATTTCCACCTTGAAAGCGTAAAATTTTGGGCCACCACTCACAAATTCGGTGATTTTACTTCCCGGCCCGTAATCCGACAACTCGTCGGTCAAATCTCCCAGTAGAGGACCCAATGGGGGTTCATAGTCACCTGAATTACCGTCTGATTGAAACAGGATGCTATCTGTGTCTAGGTAGGCGCATCTCGCCCCTAATTGCGCTAAATACGAGTAAAGTTTAATACGCGCCTGCGCCGTGACAAACGATGCTACGACAACGTTCGTAACCCCCGATAATTCGGCAGCCTCCCTGTTGTGAGACCAGCCCACGTAGCAGAGATCGTCGTTTACCGGTAAAAACGAGTTAACCGTCACCTCGGGGTTCTGCAATAGATCGAACAGTCTCGCGGGGTCGCTAATTGCTTCATTTTTCGGCATGTTTTCGGCTTGAGCAAACTTTCCCCAGAGCGTGTTGAGAAGCAATTTACCGACCGATCTGAGCCCTGGATTTTTCTCAATCTCTTCTTTCACCAGTTTTATGCCCTCTTTTGTCCATATTTCGTCGATATAGGCGTCTTTCTGCTTCTCGGTCTCGCAACCCGACGGATAGCCACTGGCCTGGGCTTTGAGGCGAAAAAATTGGTCAATATAGCCTGCAAATAACCCGCCCTGTTTCGTGAGCGGGTCATAGCGCGTCATTTCGAATTGCCAAATCTCCAAAATGTTCAGAATCTTATAGCCGTACTCGACCGCCAGTCTTACCTCGTTGGCGATCCATGTTCCTACGAGACATCGCTCGGCGTCCTTCTCGTGCGGACAGTCGCTTTGCAGACTCTGTTCGCAACACGTTCGACATAGAGGGAATAGCAGCTTTCCGTGCATACGCACCGGTAGCACCGGAAAGTAAAGATTCGTTGGAGGCAAAATTTCGCACTTGACGACCCCGTTGATCCGCGAAACATCGATATTGTCGGGCCCTGTCAACTCGCAACAGTCGTTGCCCACGTAAATTTTGGGGTGTCCAACGGGAAATTCCCCCGTTTTGCACACCCAAGGATACAGCGACCTGACGTCGTAATATTTGCAATCTTTTTTTATATATTTCACGGAATTCTCGGTCCGACCTCCGAAGAACGCGTCACGACAATCGAGTGGTGTTATTTTTAGCAAATCGTTGTTTTGCATAAAATCAGCCATTTCCGGATTTATCAGAATTTCGCAATCAATTTCGCACTCCCACGCCTCGATCAAAATGTATCCCGCTCTTCTGATTACGCCTGAAATTCTCATCGTTTGTTCATACCTGTCGTCCAGAGTTTCGTAGCCGTTTTTCTTGAATACCAAATCCCTATTGTGGGCGAAACATTTTTTGCAACCGTGATAATAGCAGCCGTGATATTGCAACACAATTGATTCGTTTTTTTTCCACCTTGCACGAACCGATCTACGAGCATGCCCTCGGGAAGTTTGATTTCCCGACCTCTCATCGATGTGTGTATTCGCTTGCCTAAAACTCGCTCCATCCAACAGAGCGAGTGGAGCGCCTTTCTGCTCTGTCTATCTGCCAATCTGTAGCCATTTTTTGGTATGATTCCTATAGTATTTGGGGTGAGATATTTCTTGCGATAAACCAGTAGACACGTACTGGCTATAGCCGTGGCCTCTATGAACGGATCGACGTTGCAAATTTTGAGAAACGCGTCTCGAAAAGCTATGCACGCCTTCCTCAATATCAACACGTCCAGACGACAATAACGTATCGATTCTCTTTGAAAATCAATCATCTCATTTTTGCGCACTTGTTCCGCGTGCCACGCTAAAAATTCGTCTCGTTCTTTGTTTTTCATGTGATCGCGTCCATAAGTCTTTGGGGCGGGTATTGGCCTCACGTAATCATTATTCTCCGGCAGATTGAATAAATGTGGAAAATATCCCTTTTCACGTTGGAAAAAACGTAGGCCTTTGGCAAACCGCTTAACGCCATGTTAAAATAATTAAAACTTTCGATGAATTCTAAATTACCAAACTTCATCATGAGTATTTTTGTGCCTCGCGGAATGACTTGAGGTTTTATGCGGTACTTTTTCAACTCGGCTAAATGCTTGAAAACAAACAGCATGTCGAAACCGCTCCCAAAATGACTAATCACAATAACCCGGGTGTACGACTCTTTGAATAATAAATACGCCACAAACTTCGAAATCGGATCTTTGGAA
>WUQG02452509.1:0-12839 GCA_011317285.2 Androctonus mauritanicus | reverse complement strand
ATCATTTGCTGACTTCATTAAGTAACTGTTTAGTTCTGAATTTTCAATGTTTTAAACCATAATGCATATCTTTTCTTCATCTTGCATACTTTCATCCATCAAGAAATCCTTAGATACCCAATATAGATCAAGAATCACAGGTCTTTACACCTGTAGTCTTGTTTATGTACTGTAGTATAATCCATTTGAAGTAACTTTAACAGAAATTTTAACAAGTTTTTAAAATCAAACGATTCACAGAAAATATCGATATAATCTTATTTTAAGGTAGTTTACCAAAGAATTGGGAGTGAAGCAATGGCGAAAATAATGCTGGTGATGTTTTCGAAAAGAATCTCTTCATAAACATAAGAAATCTACGTGAAATATTATAAGTTACATATACAATATTCTGATAAATATTCGTGTAAGTTATTTTACAAAAAGAGGAGGGCAAGATGAATTTTATTGTAAGAAAGAAAGTGCTGATGCATAACCACTGCTTTAAGGGTTGATGTTAACCAAACTTATCTATATAGCTATGTCATGCAGAGAATGATCACAATACTATCATTCCATCAAAGAACATCACAGAAAAGAATAATGTGCCATACCTGGATTGAGCAGAACGATGAACTTGAGACATATGTAATCTAAAGGATCGAATTTTAAAGTTTGAAGACGAGTAGCTACACGATGCAATTGATCAGCCATTGAAGGCAAGCCCAATAACGCTAGACATAACATATCGAATTTCTGACCGTTTGGCAAAGTTGTTTCATCTGGCAAACCGTTGTGGAGTCTCTGGTGAAGATGGTCCAGGATCAACATGTCGCTCCATGCATGTTGTAATAGTTTCATTTGGTCGTCAACCTGTAAGGATTCCTATCGGTTACACATTCTACAAGTTCAAATCGATTTAATAAATATTAAGATATCTAATCGGAAAAATACAGTAATCAGATATCGATAGGGTGCGATCTCAAGACTCGGTCACGTGATTCGCGATGAGTGGAAAAAGTTTGGTTATTTTCGTATTTGAAAGTTTATGAATTAAAAATGCAGTAATTTAATTCACAAAATTTTTAAACTTTTACGAAATAACTTAAAATAATACTTACATTCCTATATTATTGCCACTTATTATTTTAAACGATATTAAATACGAAGTCATCGATAACTTTATTGAGAGCGATCGGCACGTATGACGACACCACGAAAGCAGACGATAAATTTCCGGAAATTATTAAAAATTTAATCGATGATTTTATATAGAAGGAAAAAATTCAAACTTTTTAAAATTTATTAAAACGTCTTAATTTAATCTAGAAATATTTAATACTACGGAAAGAATATACTGTATATATTTTTAAATTTAAAATAAAATTCAAATCTCAAAAATTCAAAAATTTTGAATGGAACTGTGATGCCACCTTACGCAAAATAAAAAAAAAGTAATAAAAAATATAATAATTATTTTAAAAAAGGAATCTATTTTTAAAATAAATATTAAATAAATTCCTAACTCATTATATGATATATAAATTCGGACGTAACTCGATATTTTGTTAAAGAAAGAAAAAAAATAAATTATTATTATTATGTAGGTCAAGAGTTTGTATCTTTTAAAGAGAAATTCCGACAGCTGAATTTGTCGTAGGAACTACTTTAAAAACTATCGAGTTAAAAAGTTATCCACCGAACAATAAGTTCGTGAGGAGAAGAGGAAGTGTATACTCGAGTCACGTGACACGGGCGAGTCTAATAACTTCCTATGTGGTTTAGTCCGACTATTAAATTTATTGCTGTCTATCAAGCACGAAAATTTCGTTAATAAGAAAACCGCATTTAGAATGAAAATCGGAAAAAAATAATAATAATGGGATATCGGTCGAAACACGATAATTCATTCTTATATCTCAAAATGCGTATATATATATTATTTTATATTTGATAACACTATCATAAATAAATAAATAAATAAATAATAAATTATTTAATATTCAGTCGCGCTGTAAATTAAACGGAAGAGTTTGGCATCGATCGAATATTTTGGAAAGTTTACAAAAATTAACTTTCGACCGTACCACCAGATGGCGAGAGGCGTGCGTTTGGCAGCATCGCTTATCCCGCAGGCAGTCACGTGAGAAGGTGGCCTCGCCGATTTCTGTCCTACTGACCTACTTTCCGGCGCCAGCTTCAGTGAAAGTGGCTTCGTGTTGGTGAATATACCCGGAGGATAAGTTAGTGCGAAATGCCAGCCCGGTCTAACAACGTAGGGTGGGTAAGGTTGTTTCCGGAGGAGAAACGAGAGAGAGAAAACGTCGTCAGTCAAGTGGAAACGTACCGTTTTTTTTAAAACTAACTCCGAATCGTCAGCCTGAATTTACTTACGGATTAATAATACTCGTACGACAGATTATATAAAATGTATAATTCGAACCTGCGATGATTAACATATATTTTTTTCCCCTTCTAACTGAAGAGACGGACGGAGTGGTCTTCGAAAAATGAATCAAACCAGAAAGGGGTGCGGGAGTTGGTGGGTAGCATTCTGTAGACTTACAGATATGTAGGAATAGGAGGGGCATGGGGCAATACGCCCATTAAGTTTCGAACCCGTTAGTGAATCAGTTACCATTATGAGGGCCAAAAGGGTTACTTTTTAAACGAATTAACGAGCAAGAAGAACATGTTTGCGAAGATATGGCTTTTGTGAAATTTTGATTAAACTCGGAAACGAATCGGATAATATTTTTTCTATATTTTGAAAATATTTCGGTCGTATGAGGTATAATTGCCGAATGGTCGCCATTTCTGAGTGTTTTTTTTGGAGGAAACTGGAAGGATTCCGACACTACAGTCCACCCGTATATGTACCCGTACACTGGCATGCAGCCAACCCTTCATCCGACGGTTACAACTTGGTTAAGTGGATGACGTGGTTGGCAATCTGCCCAGCGACGAAAACTTCACAAAAAAAAAAGAAAACTTTTTCCCGCCTTTCACCAGTTGCAAATGGCGACCGAAGATGACGTAACAAACGTGCGAAATCGCCTAGCAACAGGTTACGCGCGCATTTCGTATAAGTTACGGAGACGAAATGCTCGATTATGACCACGACGGAGAAAAAAGAAAAAAGGTAAAACGATCGTGTCGGAAAATGCATAAACGGGTTTATGAGACAATTAAAGCTTTTTAAGTGGGCGATGAAGGAGGTCAAGGTGAAACGGGAGGAGACCAACAACTCTTTTGGTCCCAGGTGTCGAATTGATACCGCCGGCCACCGAAATGGGGAACCACCCTTTCTATAAGTATCTAATACGGAGGAGGAAACCCATCGACTGAATGTAAAAAGCGGGTTTCGGTGTCACGGTTAATCATATCGTACTTTCGACCACCACCGAAATCCCACCCTCCCGGAAATGATCGAAAAAATGCAATCTGCCGCTGTCGGAAGTGACGCAGCCCGTGACGTAACTGCCCGTCGGCATTCGGCACGTCGGAACCCACCACACGTTTTTTTCTTCGTGTTCAACCCTTTTTTTTTGGCTCATCCATTTAATTCGCTCCAGACTAAACTGTGAGAGAAGTATAGGTAGAAATTTAGCGTGAATGGACATATCGCTTTGGTTAAAAACAGGTTTTTTTCCTTTCTCTCTCTCTCTCTCTCTCTCGCTCCCTCTTTCGCAATCTCCTTCAGCCATCGCTATTATCTGTCTGACTGACAGGTTTCCTGGACATTTGCCACTTTTGCTATTGGCGAACGAACCGCGGATCTACCTGGAAATATCAATAAAAATATCGAACAATGATCCGCCAACAATAGAGCCAACCAGTCCACGTGAATGGCGCGGACAATCCCGTATAACACGACTAAAAGTATAATTTACAATCCTTTAGTAACAGTAAAAAAAAAAAATTAACTGTCGGGCTTCGGAATCGACGATTAAATTACCATAAATTAACCGCAAAACACCATCCCTCGTCCATAAAACAAATCGGACAATTTCACACGTCTTGACAGCTTTGGACATTCGATCTCGGAGCCCGATACTTAATAAACTATGCAGTCTCCTTGAACATGTGGTATCTGTCGACTTAAACCACTAAACATATCAATTAACATATTATCAACGAAAAAAAAAACTGATAATTCGAGCCATTATCTAACGTAAAAAGGGTTATATATATAAATATTCACTACGTGTTTAACGCTTTACTCAGAGTGGAGCGTATGTAGTAGTCAATCAATGAGAAAAGTTTCTTTTCCTCTGTTTTTTTTTGTTAATATCCGATACAGAATGGGTTTAATTCGGAAGGGATGTGACGATAAAACTGAAAGGAAACAAAACTAAGCATCTGGACTGTCCAAAGGTTGCCTTTTCCCCATTGACCTACTTTCCAAACACACGTGAACTGAAATGTTGGCGTATTGCCAACAATACCGCTGCAACAGGGCCTCCTGTATAACTTGTAATTATGCGTCACGATACGCTAAAAAGAATCCCTTTTCGACAGTTTCGCGAAAAAAAACCTCCATTTTCCACCTTACGTAACGACGACAGACAATTGAGGGTTTTGGCTATCGTCAACTGGCTGGTTTCAAGTGCGTGAGTTTAGATGTGCGTAAGAGATATTGCGCTCCGGTTTTACGCGATAAGAACGCACGAAAAATTACGGTAACCCGTTAACGACACGCCGTTTTAGTTTCGCACAAAACGAGTCGCTTAAACTCGAGAATGAATCCGCGAACGCCCATGCATCCACTTCGTTCCGAAAACCTTACCTAATCCCTCAATCGCGACCAATTTTAGCATTCGTAAAAAATTAGCGAATAAAACGAAATTTTGAAATTCGAAAACCTTACATAATTAAACTTACGATTTAACAACCCATGTCAAGTTAAGAAATGCATTTCTGGGTCAAGGGAATGTTTTCGTGACGTCAAAAGTAAGAGATGGTTAGACAGACAAGAGAGAGAGAGAGTGAGTTAAATTCCACTCCCCCCTTTTCATGCATGACCAGAAATTATATCAGATTATTAAACACACAG
This sequence comes from Androctonus mauritanicus, assembly GCA_011317285.2. Lineage (NCBI taxonomy): Eukaryota > Metazoa > Arthropoda > Arachnida > Scorpiones > Buthidae > Androctonus > Androctonus mauritanicus. The sequence continues at coordinate 7,804 of WUQG02452509.1, read as the reverse complement.
ATATACAGATTCCTATGTATGTATATATATATATATATATATATATATATATATTATTAATTTAAATATTTTTGTTCCCATTAATCTTATCGCAAAAATATTGTACGAAGCTGCTAACGCGGCCAACAAAGCCTACATCCGCTTTTTAAATTAACGCGAAGATAAACACATGACCGACCAAGTGTAGTGTGTGTATGTGTTTTTTTTTTTCTTCGAAACTACTAAGAATACACGTAGATATAATCCTGACGTATAACCAACTGTTGTGGGATGTGCATAACACCGAACTCTCTCTCTCTCTCCATGGAAGGAAGAGCTAGCTCATTCTGAAATTAGGTCAAGGCTATATTGTACTTGTCACTTTCTTCCTGGGGATGCGGGTGTTCTCATAGTAATCGAAGACGCAGGGATGCTGGAACGATACCGAAACATAAGAAAAACAATATCGGTAACACCGCTTTCGGATCGAACAATAACAAAACACACACGACAGAAACACAGATGTGTATTTTCGGGTGTGTGTCTGTATTTTCCTATTTCGTGCGGCTGCTTGATATAACTGTACTTTGTTCGTCTGGATATATCGTGTTTCGCACGACTCCTGTGTGGAAAAAAGTGCCAGAAAGTGCGCGCGCGCGTGTGTGTGAGAGAGAAAGGGACAAATCGAATTATAAGAACACTGTTAGTTAATCATTTTTAGGTAATACGCGCGTTACGTCACACAGAGATGGCGATCGCAGATTGTCGCGATTGGGTAATGGCGTGTCGGTGTCGAAAGTCTATTTCGAACCGCTCGCGTCCATGACACACATAATTTTTGCTTTCCTCTTCCCCCTTAACGTTTGTCGCCTATTGTTTTTCTGACCAATTCCCTTCTTAACAAAAGTGATGAATGAAATAACAGGAACTTGCCTGTACGCTGATGACATCCTTGTAGTGGGAGAGATTCGCTCGTCTGTGACCGTTTTTTGGTTATACTCGTGTGTCCAAAATGCTCAGAAGAGAAAGTAAATAACGCAAATTGCAAAAAACTGTCACGAGCGGCGTGATTTACGGAAACGAACAGGAGGAATAAAAGCTTAATTATATTCTGTAATGCGAGTTTTCCTCCATGTCGATGTAGCGAAACGAGTAACTCTGATCAATTTGCAACATCTCTGCACGCGTTTCTATCTGATTTACATTCAAATTTCATCGAAATTCGTTTCCTAAATACACAAAAAAGCTGTAGACTGCAAAATTTTTAACTTTGCAATAAAGTAGCGCAGGTTTTAACACGCTCTCTACGATGATCTGACAATCCGAAATATTTTCTGAACTGTTTTCTTTACCGAAAACAGCTTAAAAAACGAAATAAATTAAAAAAAAAAATGAAGCTCACCTTTAGTTCTTTGAAGAATATGCTGTTCCTTGCCCAATCCACTTGGAAGAATAGAGATTGGTCGATCACTTTGCACATCAGTTCAAATAGATCCACTTCGCACTGATTATAACTCTGACTTTGCAACAAACTATAAACTTGATTTTGCCAATCTTTATCGTCGGCCATGCAAAGTTGAAATTCTCGAATCAGACTCGGAATCTTTCCACTACCTGCCATTAACGATACAGAAGGCGGTGGAACATTTGCAGCGGACGGAACATCGTAATGGTAAGTTTTGGGAGAGGGTGCCGCGTTGGTAACCGGCGGCGACGCACCATGGCCGGGCGATGGTGTGGTATTCTGTGGCGCGTGTGACGTCACCCAAGTCAATTTCGATGGATCTTGTACCACTGGTGCTTGTGGATGAATTCTGGTCGGTTGTGGCCCGCTATAGTGACTACCTAGAGTGGTGACGGGGATGATGGCAGAGAGAGGTGAAGGAGAAGATTCGGGTGAATTCGTGGATGAACTCAAATGAGGGATCTGAATAAGTTCTTGTTCATGGAGACGGTTTCTGGAGAATACAGAGGTTGAGGGGCCGTAACACCGGCGGGTCCTGTCGATGCCGTGAACGAAGGAGGATGCGAAGGTAGAGGATTGTTCATTCCCCCTTCCGTCGCCGGGACCCCTTGACACTGATTACGCGCTAACTGTTTTTGGCGCAGGAGTTGCAATTTTCTAGCTCTGTCCCTTTTGTACATTGGTCCGAATTTGTTCCTCCCACCTCTCATTCTGTCTGCACGTACAGCTGAAACACCCACAAAAAAAAAAGAAAAAAAAAATCATCAATTAGTAAGAGAGAAATCTATAAAAATATCTTTAAAAGAATCGATTCTGGCAATCGACCAGCGCGTAAAAAAAATCCTTAAAATTAACCCGATTATTGGTTAACAGAAATACGATCATTACTTCAATCGCGAAAATTTACTGTTACTTCTCGAATTCTGTTTACCTTTCTCCATGCCAATTCTGTCATTCTTTTACAGAAGCATATACAAGTTTCTATATATATATAAAACTTAACAGAAAATATATTATTTACCATTTTAAAAATAAATAATAATTTTTAAAAACTTATTGTTTTTTAGTGCATTCTAAACGGGAACCTTTCCCGAACTTTATATAGTATGCTCATATCCCAATTTTTCTTTATAAAAATAGCATTGCTACTTAAAATAAACTTCTGTATAACGAACGGTTGAGACAAATCTCTCAAAGTTATTCGTTAAAAGGGGGAAAATACCTCACGCAATTTTATAAAACTAGTTGATAGTTCCGAAACAATAATAATAATATAAAAAAAAATATCTAATTAAAAAATTCCAACCAGTTTATTGCAAAAACGTGGAACGTTGCCATACTTCATAATCTAAACTTATGGTCCCGCAATTTATTAAACGCGCAAAATAGCATCGCTTAAAAGACGAATCCCGATAATCCAGAATTATCGTCGGAAAACGATAAAAATTTCAAAAATCGTTTGCACGTAATTCAAGTTTATAATTTTCTCTACCGAACGATTATTATTATTAATTTTTACTAAATTTAATTTTAAAACAAACAATTTCATCGAGTGGCAAAATGCTGAACTAAAAACGAGAAACAGATCAGTGATTCGTTCTTGGGGATACCTCAGGAATAAATGAAACCTTTATTACTTATAACGGTTCGTTAATGTAAATCATATTTTCAAAATGTCGATTTAAACTTTTCGTACGATAAATCTTTTAAAGATAATTTAAAATGAATTTTACATCGTAATTACTCTAAAAATCATTACATAAATAAACATTTTTGTTACAAGAAAAAAACCGGCTGTTTTTAAACGATTTAAATCTATTCATTAATGTATAAAATAACTACTTGTATGAACAGAAAAGGAACTAGTTTCTGTTTAATTTGCATACACGAAGGCGAGTCCAGTTCCTAGAAGAGCGGTTTATAATTTTGAAAATTATATGAATGTTGTTATTAAATTGAAATAATAAACAATAAAAAAAATACTAGATTAATATAAAAAGTATTACACGGAAACTATCAAACATGTTATTATAAAATGAAATTATACAAATATAATTTTATTTTTCAAGCGAATACGAAAATAAAATTAACTTTTTAAAATTTAATGAATTTCTAATTTGTACGGCAGCCAACAGATAGCGCGATCATTATCGACAAAGCGCCACCTAAAAAAAAAAAAACGTTATTTTTTTTTTTTTGAAAAAAGACGTCACGTTTTATAAGGAAAATACCGGTATTAAAAAAATTACAATCTAACTATAAAAGATAATGGGAAATCCTATATGCATTTAAATATTCACAATGTATACGATTTATAAAATTAAACAATTTTGTGAAATTCCCCCAAATTTTTTCTTTGTAATTTAAAAATTTCCGCTTTTAACTGCATTTAAGTTATGTGGCATGAGCAAAACATAATTCGACATCTTCCATGAAATAACATGTGATTTAAAAAATTATTTTTTTTGGATTCGCAATGAACTTTCACGAAACATGAATAAAGATCATTTAAAATTGAAATAGCTTCGATCTTCCCGGTTGCGATAGCAACGAACTCTTTCGGATCACGTGATTACTATCGATCAGCACTTCCACTTGGCGTCACGTGCCAGTAACCACGTGACATTGGCACACAGACCTACTTGTTCTTTTGACCCACTTTTACTTCGCCATCCGGTAATTTCTCTTTCTTTTTATTGCACGTTAGTAATTAATCCTGAGTTAGTTTTTCTTTCATTTATTAATCTTGATTTTCATTTTTTTTTCTTTTCATCGTTTATTCTCTTATTAAGCGAGAACAATTACATGACGACGTGGGATAAATATTTTTTTTTATTTTTTAAATGAGAAAATAACGAATATAGATACATACATTATACTATATATTATATACAGTACAGTGTATAATTTATTGATTTATATAAATCAATTCTTGTTCGATGTTTATACGATTAACTGTATTATATTGTTGTATGCTGCACTGGAATATAAATTTAAACGTCCATGATAATGCATAATTTATCTACTATTTATGTATCCAAAAACATAATTTAGAAAACAGATTGAGAATATATTTTTTAAAACAAATCATTTAGTATTTGTTTTCGATGCATTAAAAAATGTACTAACATCTCAAACAAAAAAATAATAATAATAAAACAATAATAATAAAAAAAAAAATGTTTACATCCGATAGTGGGGCGCCTCTATCAACAATTTCGAGAAACAGTAATTAAAAAAAAAAAAAAATCGTCTGAGAACGTAAACAAGTTTCGGCCGCCATCTTTTTCAAATTTAAAATATCGAAACTAATTTGCTAAACGAAAGATCTTGTCGAGGGAATCCGTTGATTACAAATCAGTTCCAAACGAGGTAAGTAGGTTAAACGATAGCCTTGAGAGTCAGATGCTGAGCTATGGGTGTGGTCTAGGTTTTCGAACTGGAACATTTCCATATAGATACGTTTATATTATATACTGTATCTCTAGCGATCATTGACGGAATGTAAGACGTAATAACAAATGTAAAAGATTATTCCACCCATTACGTTTATCTTCTACAATACAGTAATATCAGAAACACGAACGTGTAGAGCCACTATATATTTTCGTTTTAGTACGTATAAAACCAAATGTTATATGGCTACACATATATACACTAGCTGTAGTAACACACATTTATTATATCTGACCATTATTCACTTCAATCCCTTGGTTAACAGCAAAGGTGAATTCTTAAGAGAAATTATAGTGTAAAAATCAACCTTATATATATATATATATATAAAATTATAACGAATTCATAAGTATACTATATATACAGCCTATATATACTGTATATTAGTACACTTATGAATTCCTTAGCATCATATAAATGCTATTTTAATACAGTAATAATATATAGCATATGTATATAAATATACATATATGCATATTAAAAAAAAGAAAAGTGAAACCAAATTATTTCATCCATATCTAGGACCCATTTTTAAATTTAGCATCAACAAAGCTTACTTTCAGTTTCGTCTGAAGACCCACTAACCCACTTTGAAAGGAATGAGGCTGCGTTACATCGTCAATACAAACATAACTGGCGTACATCAAAACAGCTGATCATATACGCAATCTATAAGAATATTTTAAAAGGAAACGTGGCATTGACTCAAGCCGAAAGTCTTTTATATGATAAGGAATTCTAAAAAAAAAAAAAATCAAAAAAAATCAAACCCACGTGTGTAACAATGTTAAAACATTAACTTATGATGTAATTACCCCCTTTTTATTGTTTGCTAAACTTATCGGTCATATTTATTACGATAAATTAAGTTATGAACAATCCTAAATTACTCTAAGAAAGTAAAAACTATTGAGTAAATTCTTCGTGATTCACCGCAGACCTACTAACCCACTGACAGCTCTCACAAGCTGGATGCTAAATCGATGTTACCAGAATGGTCATGCGCGGTCCGTGACGTCACGCGAAAGAGAAACGGGAAGCGACGCGTCACGGACATACAAACAAACCGGATGCGATGTCACTCATCTACCGGGTTTTAGCAGTCAATAAATGGAATCACCCGTTCTTTTATACAATTATTATACTTATACCGCCAGCTCTATCGAAAAAAAAAGAAAAAAAAAACGAGAGGATCGACCCAGTTTTTGTTCCCCTATAGATAAAGAACTGAAAATCGAGAAAATCTGCAGGCCAGATAGTATACAAACACACGTGGTATCTAAAATTAGATCGATTCATTTACAAGCAGAGACTGAAATATTATAGCACGAACGATCTGATTTAAGGACAATTATACTAATTTTTGAAATACACTACTGTAATATATTTTAATTTCTTGCGAGAAGTTTACACAACACGACAAAATTTCCTACTTAAATTGACATACATTACTTTAAACGATTAAAAATTCTATATAAATGATTAAATAAGTGGCGCAATTAACTGTAAAAGTTAATCGAAAATTTTCGGGGGTCAATATTATCATACTGGCGTGAATTATTATTAACTACAACATACGACATCTTTAGAATTTGGACGCAAATACGGCAATCCAATGTTATTGCTATTGGCAAAACTACCGTTAAGAGGGTGTTGTTGTTTAACCGATTTCTCGATTAATTTCGGAAATGATACATCTGAGAATGTAACACGTTCTCTTTTACTAGGAGATATTTAAAAATGCGTAAACAATTTTTAAACAAAATTCTTTAGAGATGTTACTTTAAAAGTGTCATAAAGTTCGGGATAGAGCCGGACGGTTTAATGTAGAGAATTTGGTAGCACTGTATCTTATTTTTTTTTTTTTTGTATAGTGTTCACGCATAACTTCACTTTCACTCTCGACGAAATTCAGCCTTGTCCTCCATTTTTTGAAAAGCGAAACCAACCATGACACTACTTTTCTTCAAAATTAATTATTGATTCAGTAGTTTTTATAATATATGTTTAATGAATAGGCGCCGAATGATAAAAAATTTTCTATTCATTCTACACTAGATGTGTTTGGTAAGATAAATGCTATATTAATTCGCAAATATCTTTTTATGAGATCAATTAAAAAAAAAAAAAAATTCCAAAGGGATCTGATGGCACGTGTACCACCTGTGAAACCGGTAGGTTCCACCTGCCGTTTCATGTCAGGATAGTTATACGAAAACGAAATGATTCTTTCCGGTGACAAGTGATTATAAATTCAGATATAAATTAAAAAAAAGAAAAAAAAACTCACCTTCGAGCTTCATGCCAACTTCTAAACATTTCTGAAATCTGCAAAACGGACAACGTTTCCTCTGACTTTTATCAATGTGACATTTCCTTTCGGCAACACACGTGTACACTTTCTTGTTCTGCACTGTCCGTTTGAAGAAACCTTTGCAAGATTCACACGTCAACAGGCCGTAGTGATAACCCGACACAGTGTCGCCACAAACGGGACAAAGTTCTTCAATCCCCTCTTTAGTGTCCGGAGTGTCGTGATGGTACTCCGTCGGTGTAGGGGTCGGTCCAGACAACATCGATGGAGTAGCTGGCAAGAAACATGCAGAAGTATCCATGAGAGACGCTGAAGATATCATTGTTGACAAACGCGTTGTATCATCAAGAAGGTCTATCGACATCTAATCGGTACATGACGCGAGCGATATATACTGGGTAACACTTTCAACGATTTAATTTCATACCGTAACGAAAGTGGTGCGAACGCCGTTTGTTGGTGGTGGTGATGGCGTGAATGGTGAGCGACCAACTAATACGACCTACAAGTATAGCAGTCGACCCAGTGGGTCTATGTCAGTAGCGACTGAGTCGGCGCAACCAGCCTGACCCACTTCTAGCCAATGGCTG
>WUQG02452508.1:0-34646 GCA_011317285.2 Androctonus mauritanicus | reverse complement strand
CAAGGTATGTTTACTTACCCCACGGCTGCTCGTTTGTAGCTTGTCCTTCTACCCAGCCACATAGTCCGGTTAGAAGTACCCAGAGGCTAGTAAGAAATTGATTGGCCTGAAACACCATGGAGAAGATGGTATGGAAGAAGCAGAAATCTGCTTCCTGTTCTAAAGTCATACATCCGACTGCAGTTGAGACGTAGACTATAGAAGAAATCCGACGTAAACTGTTTAAAACGTCACTGTGTATGATGTATATGTAGCAGTGGTGATTTCCACTCCAGCACACATTCCGAGCGATAGTTGTAGCCAGAACGATGACTGTAACCTGCACCAGCTGCTTTTTATCGAACGGCTGGAATTCAATTCCAATTCGCACAACAGTCACTAGAGGGCCTTACGAGCACGGAGCCTGGCGCTTTGTCCCAGCTGACACAGCATTCAGCAGTATTTTAATGACTGAGAACACATATAATGCAAGTATTGTTGTGATTGGCATCATTTGTATTAAGTGTGGAAATGTTCAGATAAACTGAAAAGCAGTTCTCGTGAATAAAGGTACACGCAGCTCTTGATAAAGCTTGAAAAATAACTCGCAGGAAAGCACTTTTGTTCCTGCTAATGAGCAGTTTCTTGCGGTTGACGCCACTTTTAAAAATAAAAACGCTCTTTACACCCTCAAAAAAAATGCTGTTTCAAATTGGTAATCGTGACCTTTTCACTAATTATCCTCTCTATAACTTTGCTAAGTTTATAACGACGAAATAAACGTAGATTTTGTAAATTTTGCGACTGAAACGTTTTAAATGAACTGTATTTTTTCCTTTAAATAACAACGAAGAAGAAACTCATTATTGTGCTTAAAAGTTTCACAAAACAAATATTTTAATGAATTTCATAGAACGAATTTTTTTTTAATTCTAGCCAAAAACAAAACATTACATAATTGATATTTTCTATTTATTTTTGAATATAACTTAAAATTTTTAAAACGCGTCGCTATAATTCTAGATAACTGAAAAACAAACAACAACAAAAAATCTACTTTTTAAGATTTATTTTCTATTTTCTTTTACTATATATTTCTTTCTATTGCAGTTTGTTCTTTTATTTTCGGGTAAATATTAACTTTCAATGATACGACCTTTACATAAAAATAAATTTTATATTTTATAACAATTTCCTCTTTAAAAAATGGCACATATCTCATTCCGTTAATTATTATAACGAAGCACTTACGACGCAAATCTATTATAATAATGCAATTATTCATTATAAATTATATATATAATATATATATATATATTTCACTATATAGATATATGTATATAATCTATGTTTATAAGCCAGAATAATTTGACATTAGAATTATGTGTAACTTTCGATTATGTAACTTATTTCCTGATTACCCGTTCGTTATACTTATCTTCCTGTTTTCGCATTATCCGCTTTGCATTAAGCTTACCCTTAATGATTTAAATCTTTATTTATCGCCTTAAATAGAGTAAAAATTTTAAAAACTTTCTAACACATAAATCCATATTAATAGCGAAGAAACAATCGCGATCTGGTGCATAATATTATTAAAGAAAAAACAAATTCAATATTAACAGCTGTTGTATGTATACGAAAAATACATAATAAAATGATTGCTTTATTATTATTATTATTGTTATCTTTTACGATTTTTTTTAACTATTAAATCTTAAATATCTCTACATTAAAATAAAATTAAGATCTAAATAACAATAATAATAATAATTCGAACTGAATTAATTCTAATCGTTTAGTAAATAGCAATGAATTTTTCTAACCATAAATGACGTTCATTACCTCTATAGAAATTCGAAATTTAATGATACAAATTTTAACCATTGTCAATATTTTAGATTATAATCATCTGACCATTTTAAATTATGGAAGTGCTCAAATGGCTGGTTAATAAATCGGGTCTGTATAGTTTATAAATTTATTTAGAATGTTAAAATTATCCAATTAAAACTCTCTTCTTGAAGACAAGTAAACGGCTTATGTTAAATATATTGAAATTTACTTTTGAATATTCATCAACCCTGGCTTTAAATATTAATTACACAATTTAAGAACTTCAATGAAAATAAAAATTTTTCTATCATAAGCTAAACTTTAATTCTGCAATTTTAAGATTCCATTTCGTTGATAAATTCAACAGATTAATATATATATATTTTTTCTTCAAAGAGATTTGCTAAAGGATAGAGATTTGCTAATGCTAGAGGAGAAAATATTGTTATTCTTCATTCAGAAATTATATTTCGATCAATGATGATTTTTTTAATGAACTCATCATCTGTTATATCATCAGGTTCGTAACTAATAATAGCAAGTAATACATTAAAGTAATGAAGATAATATGGATATAAAAAATAGATTATTAGTATCTGGAATAAGATTTTTTTTTAATACATCGATGAATAAAATCATCTTCAGTTTTCATGATAATTAAATAAGATTGATTATGATAAAAAGTTTCGCTTGTGAGAATGCTAGTTTCTTAAGATAATGCTCTCAAACACGTAATGAAGAATTTAAAATGCGGAAACATCTTTATGGATTGCTCAAAACAGCATGAAATTCGATCTTATTTCTTTTTAGAAAGGAAGAAAAGAAAATATAATCTTATACAGAAATAGTAAGTAATTTGTTATTTAAAATAAATGAATATAAATTTTATATATATATATTAAAAAAAAAAAACATTTCCATTTTGTAACTTACAGAAAGGTTTATTTTCCTCAACTCTTGAAAAATATCAATTGCAAAGAAACGATTGCTTGACGTTGAAGTTGATGAGCTTTCCACAGATGTTTCTGACATATTGTCATCAATTATTGGACGAGAATGAAACTAGAAAGAATCTAATGAATGTGTCGAGGAAGCTTTCTCTCTATAGATATGCCATACATGGTTAAATTTCAGTTAATGGATACATTGGCTTTCTTGCACCGTATCGCAACTTAAAACTATCAATTCAAATCATAAACGAAGTTTACATTAACAAATGCATATTAAATATTACAATGAGATTTAAATTTAAAAAACTGTAATAAAAATATTTGTTTCGAATGTATTTTTACGATATATTTGATATGTTAATGAAAGATATAGTAACATCACGAATTTTCCAACCTTATTTACATTTTCTATCTATTTAAGTAAACACAACGATTATTAAACATTTTTTTTTTTTTTTTAAATTCGAAAAATATCATTTTGTATCGATAAATTTCATCCCAATGATATTTTCTAAAACAATCTATCATTCAAACTTTATGGTTAGTCTAATGTTATTTTGCATTCGATGTGATATATTGATAGTCAATATTATATATTAACTTTTTTTTCTTTTCCTTGTTTTTCGATATGATCATCATAAATATTTCTGTTACGATTTCAATTCTTTCGAATGCATTTTTTTATTGAAAACATTACTTTATATGTATTCAATTTACAATAAAATCTGCGTTATCATATTCGAGATTAAGCAATGTAAAAAAAAATCTTCATTTTGATAAAATTCTTCTGATTGTTTTCTAGAAAAAGAAATTTCGGCGGCAGTAAGAATAAAGTGAGAATTTAAATATATATTTATTTTAAAAATATGTTCCCACTAAGAAATGAAAAAAAAAAACTTAAATCGAAATTAATCATAAAAATATCTTCTTAAAAACTGAAATATTTTCTGATTAAATCTGTATACAATGAATTAGATTATTCTGTTGGATTAAAAAAATTATATTATTTTATACGAAAAGTATTATTGAAAAAATTATTTTAAACTTGCAATAAGAAAAAATATCCTGACTTGATAATGCAAGAATGACACGTTATTAAATAAAATTTACAATGAGTCAATGATAGATATTATAAAAAATGTATCCAACAACAATTTATAAATCATACTTTTCTTAAAAATATTTTATTTTGTTTAAATTTTTAAGAATAAACATTTTTATTTTTTAATTCGCAAATGTAATAAGCATCCATTTTTAATACAAAACTATTTAGTTATTTTAAATAAAATAAAAAAAGCATTTTCATCACTTATATGTCAAAACATATCAAGAATATTAAAATATTACATAATACACTCATTGTTGAATATAAAATCTGCCATTCTAGATATTGACATTTATTGTAATATTTATTATATGTTTTGGTGTACAATCTAATGAAGAAATTTTTATTTATTTTTTCATTTAAATTAATTAAATATTTTATATTTTAAAATATAAATTTAATATACTTCATTATTTTAGTAGAACGTACGCGTATTATACCTGATGATAAATGATTTTTTAATCTATTACAAGGAGAATGACAATCAAAAATTATTTGCATATTTAATAAAATATAAATTACTAGCTTTAAAATGAAAACGTATAAATATTTGTGCCAATTTCATACCAGAAAATAATTTCACTAGCCATCATATATATATATGTGCGTGAAATTTTCAGTAACAATAGTTTATACCTTATCAGCAATACTGAAACATGAAAAATTCGATACAACTCTTGATATATTTTTTCTTTATCTATCAGATTATTAAATTTCTGAGATATTTATTTTATGTTATTTATAAGCAGAATGTATTTGAGGATAAAAATATAATAATTAATACATTTTTGCATTAATTATTATAGTTTATGTTGTTTTATTATGTAGCTTGTATAAAAATATACAAACTACATAAAGAAAGAAAAGAAGTAATTTTCTTTTATTTTGCTTTTAAAAATATATAATTAATTTATTATTTTAAATTTTTTATTATATTTCTAATACATGTAACATATTAAACATAAGAATATATTTTAATTAGAAGACATTCTCTTATGTTATATTAGAATATTTAAAACATTTATAGCTATTCCTTATAAATATTTAATTTTATTTTCATAGTTAGTTTATAGCATTATTTCTACTTCATATATTTTTTAAATTTTCTAAGAAAAATTAATTTTTCGTTATCATTATTAAATTATTATACTAATATCCATGCATCTTCCAAATAAATATGATTAAATATTCGTGTGTATTATTATTAATATACAAATTTTTAAATTATTTTTTAAATAATATAAAAAATCATTAAATTAAAAAAATAAACCGGTATAAAATAATAAAATGCGTTAGCAACATTCTAAATTTTTATGGGAAGGTAAAAACAAATATAAAAATAAAATAAGTAAAGCAAATCCTGCCATATTACTTGAAAACTTATTTTGGAAGTTATTAAATTTTTTTTTTGTTGATTTTTGCTAAAAACATTCGACTATTATCTAGTTTATCTCAGTTACTTTCCATTTTAATTATGGTTTTCTGGATCGCCTGAAAATTTAATAGTACAATAAATACCGTAACTTCTCTTTATTCGATTCTGTTTACTTTTATTCTATTTCAATTTAAAACTTTAATAATAAATTGAATTGTTATAAAAATAAATATAGAAGTAAATATCGAAAAAAAAAAGATTAATAATTACACATGTTTTTTTAATGACTAAATCTTTTTTATCTGAAATTTTTCTTTGAATGATGATAAAACATTGATATTATTATATTTCAAATAAATCAATCTTTAGCAAGTATAAAGAAACTTCTTCATCCGAACCGTGTAAGAAAACAACTAATATAGTTTAATACTAAAACACTGCCTAAAGATAAAGAAAATTTCATAATGTGCCATTTCTAGCTTTCCCAATTTAGAATGAATTCCCTTTAGAATAGATTAGAACAAAAAGGCTAAGAACTCTGGTAGAAAGTTGTTCTAACTTCAGCAAAACCAGAAATTTAGTTATAGGTTATAGATTCAGCTACAAAAATATTTACAATGTCTTTATGAACGTTTTATCTCAAAAATCTGTGTATATTTTTGAAGCATTTTTTAAAATAAATTTATAAAGAGCTTGATAATATTATTACGAATTTTTTCTGATATTTTTTATTTTTTCCGTCGTATAAAAAAGTGAAAAAATATATATAAAAAAATAAAGATTGAATATATTCGATGAATGAAAATATTGTGGTAAAAGAACATATTTTTTACTAAAAATAGCCTATAGAAGTTTTCAACTGAGCTGAGAAACGTTATGAACATATTTTTTCAAAAATACTTTTCAAATGAAATAAATCATTCGTGGCAACAAAATAAGGAAATATTTAAGATTTCGAATTGCCGCCATCGTATAACAGAAACCATGTAAAATTTATACTAATAGACATAATATAGATTAACCAATAAGGAATGATTCGTTACAATTTGAATATATTGCTATGTTTTGTTCTTGAATTATTTTGTGGACGAACATTAAAAAATCCAAGGCTATTTCTAGAAAATCTTTTAAATTAATATATCATCCACATGCAATAAATAGTTTCAAAGATAGCAATTTTTATAATTTCGAACGGCCGCCATTTTGTAAGGATTATGTAGGAGCTTAAAATTTAATTAGAATTTATCTCCGTTAGGAAGGGGGTTTAAACGTTCTATGTTGTTTGAGATATTTTTCAGCTAGACTGAAGGAAGAAGGGAGTACATAATGCAGTTTTTTTTGCAAAAATTGATTAAATTTATAATATCTGACTAAAAAAACGCAAAAATTATTAAATAAAATATTTATTCAATTATGTTAAGCATAAAAGAATTTCGCAATACTATAGCATATATATTTAATATTGCGCTTATAGACAACAATGTTATATTACTCTTCAATTGCTATACTATGAAAATTAAGATCATCTTAAAAACAATTTATGCATCTGATTTATGTATTTTATATAGATATTTTTACATGCTTATGTTTTAAACAAATATTCTTTCAAACATCTTCGTGGTTACAATTTCAAAAAATCATTATTTTTGCCTTGAATTCATGAATTTAATTAATCATTTTGATGATTAATTAGCTATTAAATTTCTCAAAAAAGAATTTGTATTATAAATTACATAAAATTCCATCTAATTGTTTAACGATATCAGATTAACATTCATTATTACATAAAGTTGTGTTTTGTCTAATATTCTTATCACGGTAAATTAACCAAAATTTTTAACTTTTATGTTAACTATTTGCAGATTATTATTTTTTCTAAAAGTACAATCCTACAATATATTTATATAAACTATGTAGTAAGCAACAACGTATTCAGCAGAAAAATACCACAAATGCATTGTTGTACTTTCAGAAAAACTACAAGTAGAAATGTTTTGAGGTAATGGAACTAAACTGTTGTTTTGCTAACATATACAGTATATATATATATATAAAGAAAAAACCATATAAACATCATTAAACAAAAATATTAATGTTTTTATGTTTGTGATACATAAAAAATGAAAATTTTTGTTATTAATCATTCTATATAGAAAGAAACTTTCATTAGAGTTGCACATTAAACATCTGTCTGGTATCTTACAGTATTTAGAAGTTGAATACTCTATAGATATCATATATAAACATGAATTTAAAATAAAAATAAATATTTATAAAAATTTTAACTTTTTATATATCTATTTTAATTAGTTGTAAAATTTTTCACCGTATAAATTAATTTATCATTTATTTTAAGGTATAATACAAGCAAATATTTATTTTTGCATCAAATTTTGACTTAAAAAAAACAAACATGTTTATCACTTAAATAGAAACTAAAAACAGAGATATTAAAAAAAAGAGGTTTTAAACTAATAATTCGGTTTGGAAATTATTATAGCCATATATAAGAAAATTTAATATTTACAAAATATAAAATAGGAACATAAAGAGCTCTCATAAAATTTTGAAAATTAAAAAATAAATAAATAGAATGATTATTTATTGTTTTTTAAAGTAAAAATAACTTCCAAAAGTCTTGCATGCGAATAAGAGAAAAATAAATTCTGCTCGGCTATAGATTGCACTCGTAGGAATAGTTGATGTTATGAAATGAAAACTCGGATTTAACAAAATATACTTCAGTCAGAATTATTTATTGAGTCATCAATTTTGTGCTGTTCTTGGACAATACAATAAGGAAAACTGGAATTAGAGACGAATAAGATTAAATCATTGAATTGGATTTTCTTCAGTAAATTGATCTGATTTTGTCAAATAGAAACAAAGATCGTCTAAAATAAACTACTAAAATATAAAAATTTTATATATATATTATAATTTATAGCAATAATCTAAGAGATTAATGATTATTTCAGATTCCATTTTCATATCGACTGATATAAAATATAGAGTTTAAATACAAATGTTCTTTCGGAGATAAATTTTATAATTTTAAACTTTGTTAAAGTTAATTTATGAATTAATTTTCCAGAATAAAAAAAGATAAGCTATTTTATTTTTATCTTAGCTTTTTTCTTTTTAATCGAATAAGTGCTAATTTCACAGTTTGCATAGATTAATAATTATTTTAACAATTAAGGACATTTAATATTTTAATAAGTAAAATTAATGGTTTCGATAAAGTGTTATTGAGTGTTAATTTTTGATGAAAATGCATAAATTTTATGAAAATTAAATAACGGATCGATATTCTTTTCGATATAATTTAACGGAATTAACGCTGTTGTTATTTTTGACACGTTCGACTACTTACAAATTTCATAATAGTGTAAATACTTTTTTTTATTAAATTATGAATTATAAAAATATAATAATTGGAACGCAGAATTAACGAAAATCTTTATGATTTTTTTTTTTTTATAAATAGAAGTTAGCATTCAGAATTTATTCAGTCGAGGATAAAATGTAAGTTTGCAAAATGCCAACGTAAGATCGATTTCGTGCTGAGTTAACGATAATATTTGAATAATCATATTAAATAGATTATTCAAATTAAGAAGAAAAAGATATAGATATACATTATGTATTATTTCTTAAAATATTCGAGGGATAGCAAATATTTGCGATTTAAAAAAATTTGAGTAGCTATGTCTCAGTTTGTTGACAAGCTAGAGGTGTATGAAATATTATAACTCTCGGTTGTCAGTCATGCTATTGGTTTTATATTGTTATCTTTGTTTCTCCAATAGAAAGAGTGATATTTGAATATTAAAAGAAAATAAAATATTCTTTTATCGATATTTTCAATAACAAATTTAAAACTACTAATATTTGAATATCTTCCGATAATATAGTAATTTCAAATACAAAAATGTTAACTTCCTTTTTTATTTTCTTTTTTGAGTGTTTAAAATAAGTTTACTATATAAAATATTCGTATTATTTTTCTTTTTTTTATGGATAAAATGTATTATAAAATAATTATATACAGTTATTTTTTATTAAAAAAACTGTTAATTTCCATCAAAAATACATTCAAAACAAATTTTCGCCATGTTATATTTAATGAATAATTTAGACACACAATAAAGTTTAGAAACCATAATAACATTATCTGCTTTAATAATATAATATGTACATCATTTATATGTAGACTATAGAATACATAGAGCAGCACTCAAGTATATAATCCTAGATTGTAAGTGATATATAGCTAATTAAGTGGTATTATGTACAACAATGTCATTCTATTAAGAGTGATTAGAATGACAGAATTTACAATATTTTCTAGATACAATTGAAATTAAATTATAAATATTAAAGATTTCGTTTCTTTTCTTGGTCTTTTCTGTTTTAAGATCCATCCCTGTCATCTTGCATCAGTTTCCATGAATACTTGAATGTTACTTATATTTGTCTTTTTGTATTTATTCATTAATCAATCATTCAACTCTCTAGTGGATAGGCAGTCCATGATGCTATTGTCTGTTCAATAATTTAAACTAAAATCTCGTAAATTTAATAAATCAGAAAAATATTGAAAATATATTTTTGGATGGTAAACATGTATGGAATTTACGACCATTAAGTTTTATTCATATTTTTTTATAAGAATTATTTAAAAATTAACGATGACTTGTCTGAATGAGGATTTATGAAGATGACTTAAATAATTTTAATGTTTTTCACTTATATATATATTTTTTCGTTGGAATAATTTATGTTATAACATATTATTTTATAGTCGTAGTTATAAATTATTATTGTAATATGATATAACTAAACTTTCTACAAGAAATACTGAAGTTTTTTGTAAAAAATCCAATTACTAATAAAGAAAATATTTTATTAAAATTAAAAAATAATTTAATTATTAGTGACTTTTTAAATTTTTAATTATGTTTCCTACTTAATATTTTATTAAAAAAAGAAAATGAAGCAGAAAAAAATTGATACGGTTTATGAAGCACGGCTCAAATTTTATTTCTAATTAACTCTTATATTTAAAGAAATTATAGAATTTTTTAGAAAAAATTATTTAACGATACGTAACTGGTAACATATAAAGAACTACATTGAATAAAATATTATGTAAAAAATTCTAGAAAATGAGATTTTCAACCAAAAGACCTTATCAGATCAAAATCGAAAGACTCAATGGTTAACTTGAATATACTAGAGATTCTGTAAAGAGCGATTTATTTTGGACACACATTATAATCATTAAAACGAAATCAGAGCCAGTCCTGTAAATCAGTCTTCTCCTTTTAAATGAATTACCAGACTCCACTCGCACTGATGTTCAGAGCGGTAATAAAATGCGATTTTTTTTACCATTCTGAATAGTTTTTTCTTACTTCCTTTGATACAAGTACGTAAATTATTTACATATCTGTGTAAAAATTAATGCTCAAACGCAAAGTTTATCGAAATAAATGAATCACTGGGAAAAAAAGATAGCCAAGAACGATTATTTATAAACATGTAAAACAATTTTTATTAGTCGTATATAATAACTATTTAGCCAAGTGATATTGTTTTTGCGTGTCACTAGAAGCATCCGGAATCGATTCCCATTAACCTCACATCATGAATTTGACCAGCTAGGATGGTTATTCCATCAAATCTACCGCGATATTTGATTTGATATTCCAATGGACAATTTTAAGGCGGAATAAAACCCTAAAGCAAACAACCGACCATTATTGTATACAATATTTTTAAACATTACTTTAAGAATTTGACATTTCGGACAAGATTGTAGACTTAAAAAATTTTCTATTCTACAGTGGCCGATTGATATTGTCACAATTGGTTTTCGAACATGTCACGAGTCTAGTTTCAACAATTTATGGTTCTATTATATCCTTTTATTTCAGTCAAACTTTTATAAGAATGTATATATATTTTTGTACCTCTAAAAACGATTTTCGAAAGCAAAGACTTATGTATCAGATAGAATTTTGACATTATAGAAAATTTTTCGTATAAAATAAGTTAACAAAAATTCGCCTTTTTTATTCTTATTAACGCAAATAATGAATAAATATTCTTTTTTATAATAATAAATTTAAAAATAAAATAAAATTTTAATTAATATTTAAGTTCCTATTTTAAATTTTAATTAATTAATCAATAAAATTTATTATTATTTTTTTATACGGAAATTTTAAATTGAAGTTTTAATCTTCAAATAATAAAACCACGTTTATAAAAAAAAAATTCTAGTTTCATAAATTGCTTATAAGTTAATTAAATTATTTAAAAATTCTAATTTTTTAAGTAAAGATTAATGAAATTGAATTTTAATTTTTTTAATAACAATAATTTTTAACGAACAGGCATATTACGTGGTTCATTTCATAATCTATTGTCATTAATCTATTCGTTAATTTAACAGTTAGCGGCAAAATTTATATAATAAATTTTATCTTTCGCATAAAATTTTACAAAAATTTTTGTGTTCCAACATTACAAAGAGGATCATTTTAAATAAATAAATAAATCATGTTTGATCGAAAGTTTTCCAGGTCTTTCACTTATTAATATAGTATAATAATTATGAGAGAAATAAAATCGCCACTGCAAATAGCATAAAATTCCCAGTAGATTTATTTTAA
The DNA here is from genome assembly GCA_011317285.2 of Androctonus mauritanicus. NCBI lineage: Eukaryota > Metazoa > Arthropoda > Arachnida > Scorpiones > Buthidae > Androctonus > Androctonus mauritanicus. The sequence goes on along the minus strand of WUQG02452508.1, from coordinate 22,718 downwards.
TTGATAGAATAAATCTTCGATATACTGATAAAGTATTATAAATTCATTTTAGCGTTATTCAAACTTATTAAAAGTCAAATCCTTCTGGATCAAAATGTCATAATTAGTAATTTCATTGGTCCACTTGAAGCCATGCATTGCGTTACTGATAAAGACTATGACTCATGTTAAATTTATTCGTTATTTAGAAAAAAATAATTAATTAAATGTAAAAAAAATCTTTTATATATATATTAATAAAAATATAAAAATTATATATGCATGCTTACATATTGATATTTAGAGAAATAACATAATGTAAAACATTATTCATAACTGCTAATATCAAATCGTGCAGGAAGAGAGTGAGAAAGTATAAATCTATTTCGTTTTGGCACAAAACTCTTCTTAGAAGTTATAAGATTCTGTGTGAGATCCTCATTCGACTTAAATTCCTTTAGGGACTCTCAGACACGCTTTATCGGATCAAGATCAAGGGATCGCACGGAAAATTGTATATGCTTTGTAAAGCCACTTCGATGATATTCCATTACTGATGTTCTATACTTGGATCAGTATTATAGTCTATTAAAATCAGATCAGAGTCAATCCATTGCAAATCCTTTATCCCTGAATAATTATTCTGTTCTGTTCTTGAACACTTTAATTTTCACAAATTCGGTACTAAATTCGTACCGAATTTAGTATAATTTTCATACTAAATTCGGTATTTAGTATATTGTATTAGAACTATTTATTATTTAACATTCTAAATTATAATTTTAAAGGATAAAAACTTGAAATTAGTCATTAGTTACAAAAAAAAATAAATATAGGTTTCTGTGGTTTGGTGGTTTCGTTTAATATCCGAACTCGTACTTTCCAATGGTTACAGGAAATTATTTTCTATCCCGTTTCAGTGATGCGACAGATTGCCTTGGCGTAATGTCTACTCGAGCAAGTTAATCGATGTAGATACAACCCAACAAACCCCTTTAAATAAAAGCATCCGTTTGGTTGAAGAAGATATTCAATGGCAAAATACTGTTAGTCACGATACGAGATTATCAGATATCGCTTAGAGGCGGAACGCATTGAAACTTTTATTATCTGGAACCATGAGGTTCAAGATAATAAAAGGCATAAACCCCGCGGGATTACAGATAACTATTATAATTAATGTTTGTTGGAATAGCTTCTGTACGTCGCGGGAGTGTGGGAACTCGTCGTTATATAGCAAGCAGAAAATTATAGCTCATTCAACATGGTTTTATAATTATTTTGATGAAAATAAAATTTAAACAAAGCACCCGAACTTTTATCTTAAACAAATAAAATATATTTTAATTTAGAAAATGTGATTAAAGTTTATTAACAATATGTATTACGAGTTCTAATATTATCATAAATTTTGAAGGAAAAAATCCACTAAATTCTTTATCTTATATTCTGTTTTTAAAATTTATGTTAAAAAATTCTCCGTAATTATAAATGAAATATAAAGCTTGTTTTAAACATTAAAATTTAAATGTAATATTAAAATGAATGCATTTTCCGTGAAATCGTCAATACTGAATTATTCTCGAAGACATTTCTTAAAGGAATAAAAAATTTAATTCCTTTAAAATGTTATTTTTAATCTATAGAGCTGTTTATAAGAATTATATCAATAATAAGACGACTTTCTGGCTAAGAAATTGTCTTCGTACATTAGAGTTGTCAGTCATAAATCTGCTGTATTTTTGTCACCGTATAACAGAAGTAATAAAGAAAGAAATATTCGCAATAAAATATCTTATCATCTCTATTTACTGCTATGGTTTTGCAAGGTTTAGATTCAATAGGAAAATAATATATATTGTATAAGCTTGTTAAAATTAAGAAAAAATAGAAACAAAATAAATAATAATAGTAGGCTAATAAATAGGGATTCGTGATAAAAATTAGCAATTATTAAATATATATTTTATGTTTTAATTTTTTTTGTAATAAAAATATGCAATCTCACCTATAGTTCATATTCTGTTTAATTTATTCTATTTTTAATTACCATCAGAATTATTTTCACAATTATTATTCTAAAATATCAATAAATAAGGTAAATAAAAATTAATTATTTTATTAAGCAAAAATGAATTAATAATAATGATTTGTGTTTATAATCATAATCTTTATTAATTTACATAGAAAGAGTTTCGATTGAACATTTGTGACATGCCATAAAACATATGTATTCGGATTTAATTTGATTTCGAAATTTAAATTAATTTCTGCACTAAAATTTTGTTGGTTGATAAACTCGTCAAAATAAAGTTTGATATTTTAATGTCCTCTAGCCTAAATAAACAAACACAGGCTACAGTTCAGTTTTAATTGTAAAGCTACAAGATTTGCGATACATAAATATATAGAATATATAAAATAATTTTTCGCGTTTTTGGTATGAATTTAATAAAAATGTGATAACATTGTTTTAATTTTAAATCGAACTTACTTTCTTATAAAGCACATTGGGTTACTATATTTGCAAATTCCATTTGGAATTTGCGAATTTTTCATCCTTTAACAATAAGTCTTACTAGAAGCGCAGTATCAATTGTCATTTACATCTGTTTGAAGTTCTATTTGCAGTAGTTCAACTTTATCTGCGATTGGCATATGATTTGACAAAACCTTAGAATACCTTTACCGAAATCAATTTATTTTCAACTTTAAACTGAAATACTTGATATTACTAAAAGTTTAAATAGAAAATTGAAGTCAGTTTTTTAATTAAAGGAAAATTTCGTTATTAAAATTCGAATAATATCTATTGAAAACAACTCTTGCAGGAGAGTATTGATCGAATTAAAAATGAAAAGAGATTCTTTATGCTTAAAGAAATATAGATAATTTTCTAATGAGAAATGGAAAGTCATCATATAAAATTTAACATTTGATTATATTTTATCATATAACTGTAAATGGAATTTAAATTCTAAAAGGAAAAAAAATCATTCGAAAGGCCTGAAAGTTTCGTTATTTCAATTGAAGCATGACAATAAAATATTCGATTCGTGTCGAATTTCTTATTAGATCTTAAAATTTGCAATTGGATTCGGAAGTAGTATGGAATATAACATTAATTCCAATATTTATTCTTATATTTCGGCCAGATGTATTATGCTTTAAAATATTCCTGGTTACTTGTTTTACACGTTCAAATTATTAGATAATCAATAAAATTTGCCTTATAAAAAATGAATTTCGAGCAATGTCTTTTTTACTATTATTATTTTTGTATATTTATCTATAAATTCCAAATTACTGCTTGCACATTTATATTCAATTCTATTAATTTAAATCTTTTTTTTTGGAATATTCATGTACTGATAACATTAAAAAATTCATTTTCACTTTAAAAATTATTTTAAAAAATAATAAAAAAATCAAATTATCCTTTCTGCACATAGATCACTTTCAAAAGTGAACTAGATTTGTCCTTCAGAAACCAAATCTTATGTTGTCTGTCCATTTTAAAATTTTGATACAGAATTATTAATTAGTTTTCTCGATATGGATTTTAATAAATTATACATACAGATTTTATTAATTTTAATCCGAAATATAACCGGATTTTTATATAATTATCAAAAGAAGTTATGTTTCTTATTATAAGTTAGCAATATCTAAAAAATTCAAGCATAAATATTATAAATAAACATTATCTGTCAAGATTCAGATTCTTCAACATCATATGCGACATATCCTATTTCTCTTAAGAAATAATAAATTTTTATGTAGAAACCTATCATTCATAAGAATATTCGTTCATAAGAATAAGAATGTTTCATAAGAATGTTAGTAGTTACTGACAGTTGTCTGTTTTTTGAAATATAAAATTATGAATTACTGTCACAAATTCACTCAATTTTTATTTTATAAAAATTGAATAAACATTTCATTGTTGTCAAAACAATATTTGATTCCATACTATTACAGAAATAGTAAACATGTTTCGATGTAATATATAATATTTGATTGATAAAAAAATGTTAGTATTTTATGAATATGTTATTTACGATAGGTACGGTATAGTTACAATGTTTATACTACATGTTATTTCTGATTTTCTACGTCACATTGTAAGAAAATCAAAGTCCTGCATGACATTATCAAAATAAATAAAGAATAAAAAAATCTTTGTAAGAATTTCACTTAACTTTTCAGAATCGAAACTCTCGATAAATATTTTATATATATAAAAAATGATGTCTGTAGAATTAAAGCTATTTTCGGCTTCGGAAAGAGTTGAAATATCGTAAAAGATAATTTGATGGTTTTTCCCGTATCTCTTACTGAGTGAGAAATTTTGGCAAAGGATTCATGAAGAGATTTTCTCGTCGTTATCGGATTTTCTTGTCATATTTTGACATCTTGAACGCTTCATCAGAAACCTATTGTAAAAATTCTTATTTTCCTTAAAATATAATTTTGCTATCTCTTCATAATGATCACTGTATAACTTTTTCTTCCTAATGAACATATGAATACAGTTTAAAAACAAAAAGCAATTATTATTTTTAATTTACGTAAAAAACAATCATTTATTTTAAATTAATGCAATACATTATTTATAACCATCAAAATAAATAACGAGAGATAAATTTTATATTTTTAAATTTCTTTTTTATTTTTACTTTATTATTATAAAAAAATTATTTTAAAAATAATAATGAATACTTAAAAATTGCTACCATCAACCATTTTTAATCCATGTTAGAATTAATCCAAAATAAAAATTTTTCTCCCAATAATTTTTAAAAAATTATCAAAAAATATATAAAAAATTAACATATCTAAAATTACTAATTTCAGATAGTGAAATGATAATGGCTGTTACATTATATGCTATCAAGAAAATCTATAGTATTTTTCACAGAAAAATATATTGATCTATTGTTAATGGAGAATATGAAGGCAATAAAAATGTTTTGATTACCCCATTATTGCACATCATTATGCGGTGCTTACATGGACATGTGTTATAAAGCGTTAACATGAAATCCTTTGGCCCAGAAAACTAATGATCCAAACGTAGAGAAGTTCAATAGAACTTTTTACAACATTTTTTTTTTTTTTTTATAACATTCTACCTACTTTTGCTGAGAACCACACAAAACGAATGAATGGTTTTGTTATACCAAATTTTAAATTAACATTTATTATTTATAAAATTGCTTTTAATGTATTTAATTGCAATTAAATACATAAAATAAAAAGAATTACTATTTTCCTTATTTTTGAAATGTCATTAAGCTAATGTTATTTTAAAAATAAAAAATACTAAATTATATACAAATGAAATTGCATAAATATAGATTATATAACAATATATATTTATATATATAAAAGAAATTCTGCAAGATGTAGATGGAAAGACTGCATTCTGCTAAACAGCGAAACAACAATTACAGGGGCAACAATGTAGTAGAAAACGCCATTAAGATAAAAATCGCATTCCGCTTTAATAAAAATGCTAAATTTAATATAAAATTAAAAATAAATGAAATATAAACTACTGATATATTAAATATATATGTTTATATATATTTTTTTATTAGATTCTTTTTAAAATTATATATTATTCAATTTTAACCACACCCTTAACTATTATAGAATTGAAATATATTGATCAATAAAAGATGGCTATTATAAATTATTAAAATTACTGTTATGCATTCTCCGTTCAGATATATACTGCTCTATAATTTGTCAATCAATTTTAATTACTGCAGAAGACATTCGAAATTCGTTAATGAGGCATTAATGTTTACGTCTTTGAAAATTAATTCAGAAAAATTTCTCTGAATCCACAAACGTTCAGAATTGTTGCTTTTCTCGAGTTTATAACAGAATGTCTAAAGAATAAAAATTTTATATCAATCACCCCCACAATAGTGTTTATTGAGAAGGAAATATTTTTTGAAAATTCAAGAAAACCAGAAATTCTGAAATCGATCCACTGATACGTGGCAAAGTTGAGCCTTCCGGTTGAGAACAAGTGTCGAAATATTTTTGGTTATTTTTTTTATATAAATTGTTAACATAAAAATTTTATCCAGTTTAATAGCATTACGAAAAAAAGAAAGAAAATGTATCAAAAGTATTCATATCAATCATCAGTTATAGCTGTAAATATCATTACATCCATAGAAATGTATTCTATCCGCAATTGAAATGTATCTGAAAAAATAGTTTCTCTTGTAAATAAAATGTAAAAATAAACTTTTAAAATAATATTTCTTTTAAAAATTACTGGTAAAGACAATTATAAAAATACACAAATTATTCTGCTAATTCCGTATTCTCTACATTTATACAAAAAAATGAAAAAAAAAACAAAACATATTTTTCATTAACATATAATTTATATTCATTAACTGATGATGATAAAAAACGTTAAATACAAGTCGTTAAAAAAATACTATTAGAAAACTATGACGCAAAACCGAGTTCTAAAATGGAAACACTGATCTAAATAAAGTATTGAGAGCCTCAATTTGGACAAGTGAGTTCAAATTATATAAAGTCTAACTAGAGATAAGCAGCTAATGACAACACTACCTATTTCGTACACGTGCTCACAGGTAGTGGTAGTTGGCTTGGTGCCAAACACGTGACGAACCAAAGACGAAGAAATGACGTAGTCGGATGCTTACTGCAGCCGGCAATACAAATAGTATAACTAGCGCTTGTTAAGGATCTATGCTGATCATAGAATATTTTCGTCATAAAATGGGATATTTTACCGGTACGAAAAAAATATATTTCTTCGTTGGATCTAGTGTCATTGGAAAATACGTGACGAAAGGCAAGCTCGATCTGACGCATTCTCTGTCAACTAGAACCATCGACATTATGGTAGTTACGACGCAGTAGCCGATAGCAGAAATGTCATCTGGTTAAATTGTATTTTCTTTTCACAGGTAAGATTATCTCGCATAGATAAACGGCAGAAACTTGCCCTTTATTTTCTTTCTGCAATAGTTTAATTACAAAAATTTTTTGATTGATTTTCTGTCTTTGAAAATGACCAACCGTTAAATCATGTATATATATTATATATATATATACAAATATATAAGATATATATTTATATAATATTTAAAACATCGACTGTCTGATAGAATAAATTAATCAATAATAAACAAATTATATTATTGCTGGCGATTACGTCATATATCATAACACACATACCCGCTGCCAATGTACGTGTTGTAAGATTAAATAATATTTAAATACAAGTTTTAAATGAATAATTCTAATCTATAAATAGTGGAAGAGTGAAACAAAAAACTTATAAATGCCAACGGGAATCAGAATAGTTTTTAAAACAGAACTTGTATGAAACAAAATATGTTATAAGCGAAAATCTAGTTTTATGGCGCGATCATATTTTATTCTATACACGAAAAATCATTAGGTGAATATAAATGTAGATAAGTAAAAATATAAAAGAAAAGCTGTGCCACGTCATTATCGATACAAATCCGGGAGGAGCTGAGTCGATTGACCTTGAACTTGAAAACACTGCAGTGAGGTACGCTGCGCATGCTCATTTAATAGAATGACTCTGCTACCTTGAACACACTAATAGATAGACGTATAACTGCACTACTATGACGTGTTGCTGAGTGGGATGAAATGCTAGAATAACTGCATTGGATACGCAGTCCTTTATATTCTTATTAATCTATGCTCTTAGTAACAAAATATCTACGTATTTTTCCTTATTTATTAATTCTATAGACATCGATTTATTAATATTTATCAAGTTCTTTTACTAATATTTTTATTTAAAAAATGTCAGCTTTTAATTTAAACCGAATTATCTGTGTGAGCTATATGATGTAAACATATTTTTTATGATTTTATTCACTTTATTACGTTATTTATAATATTGTTTTAAGTAAATTGGAATGTTTTTTGTTTAATTCGATTTTTAGAAGTGATTTTAAATTTTTATAATAGTGAGAATTGTTTTTTTTTTTTTTTGGTATTTATTACTTCTCGCAATACTTCACTGGGATTCAGTTAATGACGTCACCGCGTCATTTCGCCACTTCAGAAAATGATGTAACTGCAACCTTTTGATGATAAAGCTCGAGAATTAAAAATATATTTAAGTAAGATTAAATTAATATTTTTTATTATTAAATTATATATTGAAATTTAAAAAAGTACCATATATAATATTATTATATATTGTAGATCTATTATTTCTTGTAAAAAATTATTTAAAATATATGTAATAAATGTAATTCAATTGAAGCATAAAAGTCGTAGTTTGTTTTTTATTATTAATCAAAATTTTACATCATTATCTGGCAAATATTCGTATATATAACTCATTGTTAGTTCATTTAATGTCAATTTTGAGCATCATATTTATTTATAATATTTTTCACTTAATACTGAAAATCAATCATCTTAAGCTGTCATCCTGTCATTGAAAAGTGTAGTTGACGTTGCATCCGCTTTTGCATGTTGATAAATGAGAAAGTCCAATCGATAGCTAGCACAGACCTGTGTATGTATGTATGTATATATATATCTTCACCAACCCCTCATTGTTACCTAGGGTAGAAAACTTATTAAGTGTAGTTCACTATATATATTTTTTTCTAATGGTTTTGCAGCGAGAAACACGTTTGAATGTGCAGTTTATCGATTTCATTTTGGTGAATTGGTCCTGTCAATCTAGCGGTTCTTTGACAAGCTAGTATCTGCTATCGTTCTTGGATGTGTTAAGGTTTTTAATGCCTATCATTCAAACGCGGATAATTTCTGTTCCTCATTGATTTTTACATCTTTAGTTCTTGCACGCCAATCGAAAGCTTTTTTTGTTACAAACTAAAAACTTACAGTACTCAAATTACAAATTTTTCTTTTCTTTTTTTTTTTTGTAATTTAAAACCGAATTTGCTTCAGATATAATTTCCATAAAAGTGGATTTTTTTATACTTGTTTAATATATTCAATAATATAAAAATTGTTCATTATTATATGAATAAATATTAATTGATTAAATTAAATTTATTTAAAGACTGTTATTTTTATTAAAAAAAAACAAAACATTGGAAAGAAAATAAGTCTCCATTTTTAAAAATTCTTTACAGAATAATATTTATGTGGATGGAAAACTAAATATGTAAATTAAATTTTAATGATAGTTTATTAAGTATGTATCAAATAACTATTAATTCATCATAAATATTTTAAATCAGTTTAATATATGAATGATATATTATTGTATACTTTTGCAAACATCACAATTGAAATTTCTATTTATTCCTTAATGTTTTAAACTAATATTTTATCATTTTAATTTATAAAATATATGAATAGTTATTTAAAAAATTAATTATTTAATTGTAAAGTATTTACTATTATTCAGTATACAAGTTTAAGTTCTTTTTATATTTGTAGTCAGATGATTATTAAAATATTTATTTTGTTTAACTCCAATATTTTAACGCTTCAACGTTTGATCTACTTAAATATTTATTTATTAGTAACATTATATCTTCAATTTAAGCTGAGTAGTATAATTTATTCAAAGAAATTATTCTTTCCACCGAGAAAAATTAAGGACATCTGCAACTAAACTGCCAAATTTACAAAAATTAGGTCATCTTAATAAATATTTTTATCTTTAAAAAAAAAAAAAAAAGATTATTTTCTTTTTATAATAGAGGAATATAATAGTCAGAAATATTTATCATCTGCTGAGACATACACAGAATTCTAGAAGGGTATAAGTTATTTTTTTTTAATAAAGCTGATATTTTGGGGATTTAAAATAAATTTCTTTTTAGATAATTTTTCTTCATACTAGTAATTGAATTATTTTAAATTTTAAATGTTAAGAATTAATCATGGAAATGCAAATTTTAATATTATAAATGTAATGTTTCTCTTATCGAATGTTTACCTTGTCTGTTCAACAATTGCGAATTTTTCCATCTTGATTTGTGGATATTTATTATAAAGTAGTAGAAATAGAATAGTTTATGATATTATTCTGGACATAAGCTACTTTTCTTAGTGGCAGCTGAACAATTTCCCAGGAAATGTTTATTTTCCGATAGCAATTTTTATTATTATTATTTTTTTATTTTTTTTTCCTCCTTGCTTTTAAATATTCGATCAAGTTATATATATATTACAGATCAATTTTCAGCATATCCACGTTTGCAAATAGAAATGGAATTTGGAAATCGTTTTGGAAATTGCTCAGAATCATATTTAAAAAAAAGTATACCCGCTTTCATTGTAGGCCGTTATTTATTGAAGCAGTAATAATACTTATTTCTCTAAAGCTGATTAAATATTTAAATTGACAAAACTGGAGAAATGTCATCGGTATCGATTCGACATTTTTATAAAAATTCATTTAAAAATGTGTTGTTTATTACTCAACTGCTAAATTTCGTTCGATAACGAAGATTTAATGTACACGTTTTATAATTTAATTTATAAAATATTAATTTTTAATGAAGTAACATATATTTTTTGCATTTTTAAAGTTGTTGTTGTTGACAAGAAAATGTCATGAATAAGGACACAACTTTTTTACTGAGCTCAGAAAAAAAAAATTGTTACTGATAACCTATTTAAACATCCGATTAATTAATGTAAAAGATCTTGGATGATTTATAAAAATTATTTTTAAAGAATAAATGTCTTATTCATAGAAACCATTAAAAAAAGCGCATTATCTTCTAAAGAGAATCATCAAGAGAGATGATCTGCCCACTCTTAGACCTTTTAACTGCTGTACTTGTTATCTTGATTGGAATATTTTTTTTCCTCTCTCTCTCTCTCTTTCTCTCTTCCTCCTCCACTTTCGTTTGCATCTCTAGAACGGGAAGACAGACAGATAAGAGAAACAGATGTAATTCTAAGTAGTAACAACTTTCAAAACTTTTCTTTAATAAAATAATCCATTTATAAACATGAAAATACTCATTAAAATGTTTATTTTCGATGCATTATTAAAGTTTTTATGTGAAATTACTATTATAAGCTTTATATAACAGAGAATGATGGAGATCACAAGATAATTTGTAATTGCAAAATTCGACAATATTATCTCTTAATGAAATCTTAAATTATTGCTTTGCTATCATTTTTATAATTGTTTACGCTTGCAATTTTTCAGTCGTTACGTGGAAATATGCTTAAAATTTGAAAATGTCTTAGAAAAATTACTTAAAATAATTATTAGGAAATGTAAAAAATAAAATAAATTTCTGAATATTAACGAATAGCTCTTCTGTTTCTGAATTCTAACAATGGAATTAAATAATAGCATTTGTTTAGATCAGTAGTTGAATTTAAAACGTATTTCAAGAACTTCAAGAAGAAAATCGCTTTTTAAGTGACTTTTTTCGAGATGTTCCATTGAAAATGAATCATTTCATCCAAGTTTGTCTTTTTTTTTTTTTTTCCTCTTCTCCTCATAATCTAGATATTTATTTATGCGAAAAAATTAAAAAAATAATTTTTTTTAAATATTTATAACTAAGTATCGACATTTTTGTCAATACATTTTTAAGCGAATTAAATATATATATTTTTATCTTATTAAAAGAAACGACAAAAAAAAAAAACGATTTTAATCAATAATACAAATTAATGTAGAAAAATTACAAGAATATAAAAGAGTTTTAAGTGGCATTAGAGTAGATTATTTCGAAAGATATTCATTTTTCCTCTTTTTTTTTCAATGCTGTGACCAGTAAATTTAGTTTATTACAACATAAAAAAAAATTAATTCGACATTCAAATATTTCTTTTAGAACGCAATTTTTTTAATGTTATTTTATATAACTTGTAACAATTTTGAAGTCTTGCATTAATTCATAATTATTATATAATTTTATTATTATTATTATTACATTCATAGAAATTATTTGAACTTAAGGTAAAACATACATTTGTGAGAACAGAATTATCCAAAAATTTTATTTTCGATGTTTATTTTAATGAAACGATAAACTGTTTACGATAAATATGTTATTTTTATAAATATAATTTAATATTTATTTGAATTTCATTCAGGAAAAAACCATTTAATCATAATGTTTTTTTCTGCTTTCTCTAAATTGGTTACCATTATATAACCGAACAAAACTTTTAAGTTAACTTATATTGTTACTGCTTTTATCTTTTTATTGGCTTATTTAATGAATAATAATGTTTTAAAACATACGTTTGAAAGAATATTATCGATATTTTTCCCATTAGTTACAATAGAAACGGTTTGTTTGCTTGTTATTCAAACGTATGGATTGGATACAATACGTGAGTTAGAAAATAATAATTAGCAAATTAATTCGTCAGTTAATTGTTTACTATAATATTACTAACCTTTTCTATCTCTGTATTAACACTCAAAATAGAGAGGGAGGAAAAATGCCGATTTTTACACAAAGTCAGATTTTTTTGTTCTTTTAAAAACGTGATAAGGGTAAAAGAACAACAGTATTGATTATTATGCAAATACTGAAAATAATCTGAAAAAATTCTGTTTTGAAAACTTTAATAACAATTTTAATAATAATGAAATGCTATTTCAGGTTGACGCTTAAGGAAATTTTTTCTTCTTTCTTTCTTTTTAATAAAAAGTGCAGATTTTTTTTTTTTAGTTCTTTGAGTCAAATACGTAAGCAAAAGTTTTTAAATATCTTAACTTATATTTAAAAAAATATATATATATTTATCGTACTTTTTATATTAAATATAACAGCAACAATTTTTATATACAGATTAATTTCAGATTTATAATTTTATTAAAAAAAAATTCGAATACTGTTAATTATTTTCGAAGAAGCTAAAAAAAAGTTAAAGTTTCTTCATATTTGTAATTAAAAATTCAACTTTTGTTTGAAGTTGAATTTTAAAAAAATTATTAGCAGACTGAAAGCTATACTAACGTAAAAGAAAAAAATGCTTTCGATACTTACGCAAGACTAGATTGATCTATTGTGTTTCTCTTTGAAGATTTCTTACATAGAATCGATCAGGTTGATTCAATGGTCTAGCCAAAATACGAACAAAATGGAATAAATCTTTTAGAACGTATCTGTAGTAAAAACGCACTAGTTTAAGTTTTTACTACTTTTTAAGGCATCAGAGTTTTAAAGTTTAAATTCTGTTTTAAAAGTAAGTTATCCTAAAACCACATTCGATAATAATTTTTGGCGTATTTAAAATCGTAGTGAAACTACCGAAAATTTTTAAGAATTTTAATATTTTAATAATGTGAACTAGTGTAAATAAGCAATTTAAGTTGAATATTTTATAACACATGCGTAATTTTTTAGATCTGTTTTGAATTTTGCAACTATTTTTAGGATCGATTTCAAAAAATTTATTCATTTTTAACTAGCTGAAAAATAAAATCGAATCACAAAAAAATATCGATTTGTAATTGGAATTTTCCCCCTAAGAATTGCAAAATCTAAAGACGATTTAATCTAGTCGACTTACTATATTTAACGGTAAGAAGAAAAATATAAAATATAGTTTCGACTACTAGCAGGGATATTTTTATACTTTATTAAAATTTTGTATTAATTTTTTTAGATAATCCAAGATTTTTATACGAAATATTTTCTTCGCAACCTGTTTATTTTCTTGTTTGTGCTAAACAGAGATTTTCGTCCATCTCTGCTTCGTTAATCTCGACCAAACATACATAAAAATTCCTTTCCTTGCAAGAAAAATGTAATAAATCAATAGGAAAGAAATAAACTTTTGGTGGAACAAGACACGTGCGAATCATTGCATTCCAATATCTTTCAAATGGTCATAAATTCTTGAAAACTGTTAACAGAACAACCACAGGAGATCACACAAATTCATTCTGTCTTTGTTTTGTTAAGTCAAGAGATTTAATATTAATCTAAGAGTAGAATTTGCCGATTTAAAAAAAAATGGTTGATTATTTAAGAAAATATTTTAGAAGTTCGTTCAGACAATATCTCTGTTGAAGCAATATCTCTGTAATATTCTTCGACAACAATAATTCCAGTTACAAAAAGAAAAAATACAGTAGTAATAATAAACTTTCAATATTGAAAATTTGATAGAAATCAATTTTTATTGTTAGAAACATAAGATCTATAAGTAATATTGTTTCAATCAATCTTTTGAACGTCATCAATTCGTTTTCGGGGTTAAAAACTATCTTTTTGCAAAAAAGAAATGATTCGTTCCTGAGAAAGAAATACCTATCGAATAAGCTGTTTTATCAGTTTGTTTGATTTTCTAACTTCAGAGTTATCTAAAGTTTACTGGATTACTCTAGAGGTTGCAATCTTTCGAAGAAATAACATCATCGTGGAGAAAAGTTTGTTTTTTCAGATAACAAAAGTTGTACCTATAAGTGGATTTGCAGTGTTAAAAGATGGTATACGATCTTACCACTCTTAATAATTTATTGAAAAATAAATTCTAATTGACTATCTAAGAAAACAATTAACCGAAACCCAAGAGAGCAATTCCTTCTCAATGGAGAAGGAAGAAAGTATCATCTACAGAAAAGAAAAAAACTGTTTGTGTTTTGCAAATCGATAATTTTTTGAAAGTACATCAACCTCGAAATGATTTCTAAGAAAAATATCATAATGTTAGACAATATTTCACGAAATCACATCTTTATCGAATCTCTATATCGAAAATTCTGGGCTACAGTCCAGTTCCACGTTGTTTTTCAATCTTATTCTATCAAAGATTGATCTTTTATTTCTTCTTCTTTTTCTTTTGTACTCGAGGCATAATTTATGAAACATTACTAATTGACTTTTTGTTTTTGATGATGCTTAACGAAAGAATTGATTTAGTGCAGATGCTGAAAAAAACAATCGATCTTTTGCATTTCCAGATATTTTTAGACTAAAAAAAATAGCTTTACCGAATAAAAAGACTTTCATCTTTGAACATAAAAACTTCGTAAAGTTATGGCATTTTATATCTTATTACCTTCTTTAAAAAAAAAGAAGAAAGAAATAACGGAAACAGATTTAACAACAGAAAATCTTGCTTTATAAATGGTCCCGAAATACTAAATCCAAAACATTTCTTGAAAGCAGTTATGAAATTTGAGAAATTTTGCAAAAACATGATAGCAGAATTATAATTTTTAAATTGATCATAAAAGTTTCCACTTTTAAGTATGTACATATTTTTTTTTTATAATTTAATATTTTCTGTTGTAAGACGTTAAAATAATCCATGAAAAATATTAATTAAAAATACGCGTGAATATAAATCCAAATATTGTATTGGAAATAATTTAAAATTTTATTCAAATTTTAACACTGCTTTAAAGTTTATTAAATTTTTGATGTAAATTTATTAAAAAAACAAGAACGTCATTCATTGTGCTCGGAAGAATTATCACAGAATGATTTGATTAAACTCTTTTGTCAATAATGTTTACAATAAGTTCAGATATCTTATATGCCAGAAGCATTCCAGTTCTCTCGATGTAAAAATATAAGAATTCTATAATACAGGAGGAATGTTTTTCAGGATCAATGAAATAAGTCTTGTTTTTTCTTATAAAAATGTTTTTTTTTTTTGTTTATAGTCTTTGATTTAACTTGTAGATACTTACCGCAATTTCTTTAATATCGAAAATCCTTTTTTTACTCATGAATCATCTAAAAAACATTTTTTCCCCAAACAATCGCATAAGTCTATTCAATAAATATTTTGTTTTATCGGCTTTAGAAATTGTATACAAAAAAAATATAGATATAAATTCCTAGAAGTATTGTACTGAAATTTTGCCCATTATCTTGAAATTTTATGATGTTACCAAGGCTACAAATCCCGAGTTGTCCATAGACACTTCAATTAATTCGATTTAATCGGAATTATGAATTTTGACTAAAAATTTATATTTAATGAAAGATGTATTCATAAAAAAATTGGATGATTATTTTATTCATCGCAAAAAAAGATATAAAAATTGCATAGTCAGTAGAAATGACCATACTTTATGAAAGTTTAATATGCTTTGGGTTTCTGCAGTTTTTCTTACAAGCGCATCTGTATTCTTCGATCCAATGAAAGCGGCTTGTTTCCTAAAAGACATGTCGTGATACTTTCACATTTTCTATTTCTCTCCCTTTCTGCTCTCTTCTTTATCGACAATAACATCTACCAAAACTTATTATTGAATTTTTTGTCAAATATTTTGCAATAACTGGATTTCAATCGATTGATAATCTGTCAACCTCGATATTTTCATTGTATTATTATTATTTATTTAACGATGATTAACTGTATTACTTACTCGAAAATGCGACGAATTTGTGTCAATAATATAGGTTTTTCTTTTAATTAAAAAAATGCGCATCCACTACCGTAATTAATATATATAATATATAAGAGAAAAAATCGAACTTTATTATTAAAAATTCAAATAAGTTTCGGTTAGATCTAAGTAGATTACAGATTAAAATTTGATTAAAGGCTTTGTGGTAATGAATTGCTTCTGATGGTAAAATATACCCGCTTGGCATCTTCGTTTTTTTTTTTTTCTTTTTGCAAGAAAAGTAATGAATTCTGGTTCGCTATCTTTACCGAAAACAAAATTCCAGATTCTCAGAGGGATGCTGTACATCGATATCTTGTGATTTCTCTCGCTTTGTAAAACGCCGGTTTCTCCAAAAGAAAATTTATTTTTCGGATAATTCATTACACGAATTCGCATAAAAATTTCTCTGGAAGAAATTCAATTTTAAATTTTCTCTCTAAATTTTAAATCGCCGCCTTTTAATCTTAAATTGCTTACAAAATTTAAGATATAAATGAAGCATTCGTTAAAAGTATACGAGTCGATTATATATTTAGCGTATCTCTTAACCAGTTGATCTATTCAGACGCCAATTACTGCAACTATTAATGGTTACTGGATATCTTCATTAAAAAAAATAGAAACGAGAGAAAAAGATGGATTTAATTTCGTTGGAGAATTTGCCATTATACATAACAAAAAAGAAAAAAAAACAATGTTGCTATGGCGCTTTTAACAATAGCTTCGGTTACGAAAGAAAATTTTTTTATCATTAAATTCGAGTCGTAAGGACATGTTTTCGTTTTAATAAATTGTCTCTACATCCCGCTTCACTAGGAGAAATTTTAGAATTTTCTAAAGTAATTAGAACGACGACTTTTAATGATAGGGTAGTGAATTAATTAGTAAAACCCGTTGGCAAATCAATAACCACTGCTTCAATTTTTACACATCTACATATATTTTTTTTAAAATTGTTTACAAAAAAATAATAATCATCTTAATTTTTACACGACAATTTTCGAAACCGTACTGGAATTTTCGAATGGTTGACGATCAATAACAAATCAACTCGGATTACTTGGAAATTTTCAAAAGTTTTATAATTGTTTGTGTGCACATTAAATCTCAATTAGAAAACAATCAGCGAAATCTTATTAATGCAGAGTTTGGCAAAATTATGAAATCTTGTGATTTGAATATTCCTTAATAAGTTTTGTTCTTTAGCGGCTCATCATTTCGTATTTAATGTTTTATTTGATCTCAAAATTACTATTTGTTATCAAATGATAATTTCCGAGCAGTTTCCAGAGAAATTCATTAATGGATAAAAGAGCTTATACTATTGTAATTACTATTACTATGGAAGTAAACTGTATTTAATTTATTCCATTCCAACAAATGGAAAATACAGTAAATATATTGAAGTAGATTAAAAATAGTTTTTAAAAGGAAGAAAAATTATAAAAAAAAAAAAATAATAAGCGTCAGAAATTTTGCTGTATTGTGTGAATGTTTGTATCCAATGTGTACAGTCATAGTAAATAAATTATTTTTCTCTTCTTTAAACAATGTCTACCAATTTTATTTACTCTTTGACGGGTTTACATGGTTAATTCTTTAATTTTAAACGAATTTAATCTTTCATTAATTTAGTCTACCAACAAATACTAGATTTTTTCATTAAAAAAATAATAAATTAACGAGAACTGTTTATAATGATTTAAATTCAAAAGAATTGCACTTTATAATAATTAATAGTACCAACGATAATTCTAGTTCATAAAAAATAAATTTTTTGCAGTATCATATCTTTAACAAAAAAAATTTTGTTTCTTCCTAAAAGACATTCATCTTGTTTGAATAATTGGCTGCTAAAATCTCTATTTATATATATATAGGGTATACATGGCCAGAACTAGATAGCCTCAAGCTTTAAAGTTTTTCTTAGTCATGACGTTTGTAAAATATATTGTAAGCACTAATAACTAATAAATAAAAACTTGAAAATTCGAATACCTCATGATTGCTTTAGAGATATTTGCTCTTTTAAATCTATTAAACATTCGCAATATATATAACCTATAATTTGTTGGCGTGAACTTAGTCTCTGTTAAAAAATGTTTCAGATAAATTTTGTTCTTATTTATGTTAACATGTGTACAAATTAGCGTGTCCCTTAGGTGAAAAAGTTTATTTTTACTGTTAAGAAAGTGTGAAGTTTTAAATTATTTTTATCCTTTTAATAGTAACATGAGAATTTTTAGTATCGTGTAGGAAATATTACAGGAAAATATCGACTTAAAAATAAGGATATACAGTATTAAAAACATTCTAAATTTTTTATAACAGATTTTCCTTGTAAAATACTAAAAGTATAAAAAGATAAAAATTTTCTCTGTGCATATTTAAAAAGCAAACAAATTTCTTTATAATCTTACTGTAGTTAAAAATTTAAAGATTATACAGAATTATTTTTATGTTGTTTTTTTTTCTTTTTTTTGTTAAAATTTTTATTTATTAATCTTATAAAAATAATCCGGGAAATAAGATTTAAGTTCAAAATGAAAAATTTGTTTACCTGATTGAATTTTAATATTGTGAAATATGAATTTATCCAAATCTATCAGCCACGAAGTTTTAATTAAAAATTAAATTTACGTTCTTGCAATAATATAATTTCAGATATTAAAAATGTATCCAGATATTAACTTTAAAGAGATATATGCCTACTATTTCTATTGAAAACAATGTTCAGTTTCTACTCAAACAAGCATCAATGCGTTTGCAGCAAAAATTTTCTATATTAGAAAAGGTAAAATTTACAATTTAAAAAACAAACTACTTCATGAAAACATGAACATTTTTTAATGAGACTTTAATGATTTTTTGACAAATATTTAAAAAAATTATTTTCTGATTTACAGTTCGCCATTTTAGGGTGGGGGGAAAAAACTTCATTAATCCAGGAATGAAACTATTTTTCGAATCTGTTGCTAAGAAGAAGAAAAAATTTGCTTTAAATCTTTAAAAATTTTGTCCAAGATGCTAAATTTAATTAAAATGACTCAATTTATGTGCGATTTTTGCTGTTTTCATTTCGTGTGCAAGTTTCTTACTATTGGATTTTTTTTCCTCCTTACTCCGTGTGACAAATTAAATGCGAAAAAGTATTTAACCGAATTTGAGCATCTCTAAAATTACATTGAAATTTCTTGCTAGACCAGAAAGTCATTTAACTGAATATAGAAATAGCTTCGCCTCAGGCTCATTCCATTAATAAAATAGCAAGCTCGGAACGTGACTTTTACTTGTTTTGATTCTTATTTTGAAAGCAATATATTTTAAAGTTTCCATATCTTTTTAAGTTAGATATGTTTACTGGAAATAGGAATCATAAATTCAGAACTATATAAAAGTTTTCATTTAATAATTTTAAATTTCTGTCTCACGATTTTAAAATGATAGAAATTGCGATTTAAAAAATATGTTTTTCTCAAACTAGTTTATGTTAATTGTCAAATTTTGTTTCTATAATTTTTTTGACTTTTTTTGGAGGAGCTATTTTTATGTAAACAATTTCATCTAGGAGTTATCGATGTAAGAGTCAATATTTACTAATGCAATTATTTTTGCTAATTTGAGACAGTGAAGGCAGCAACAGCGAGAATTATTGCATATTTATACGCGTTCTCTTGTTTACACATTCACTCTATGATTTTCTGAAATCTCAACCTCGAAATTATGTTTGTTACACAGTTTTCTATAAATTATGACTAATTGATATTTCAATAATTACAATTAAGTCCAGCTTCGTCCTTTAATAACAGATTCCATGTCATTAATTCTCGCGTGGCGAAGGAATTTCATCCCAACACTAATATAATTAATATATATATGCGTGTCGTTCGATCTAGTACGTTTAAACATGCTGATACATTTCTATAATTTTGTTAGTTTGTAAAATGAAGTTTTCTGAGAAGTTTGCTTTAATTAAAATTTTTATTGTGTACTGTAATTTTTCTCTCTTAGTTGGTGATGTATGTGTCGTCAGTTCCTCCTGAGAAGGGGCTGAGTACCACTCTGAGTTCACATGTTAGTCTGTTGTGAACACAGCTGGTGGTATCTCAGTTACCTCCCAGAATACTTCGACTAGTATGATTCAGGTGGATCAAATCAAGAGTTAATATCTTCTCTTGGATTGTCTGCATCAGTGTTTGGCAGTGTGGTTAGCTGGTTGTTAAATAAAAACAACAACCACTATCTACATTGCCGGAAACTGGTGATGGACGGTTCTTCAAAAATAAAAATAATATTTTTGTAAAAGTTTATTTTATTATTATAGTTGTTTATTGAAAAATTACCGACGAAAAGTATCTTTTACAAAATGTAGTCTCACATACAAAAATTGACAAAACTTCACAACTCAGTCTTGGCTGGAATCCTTTCCACAGGCAATACTGCAAAAATTTAAAAAAAAAAATATTTTGTACACTTAGAAGTTAAACAAAACAATATTTCTAGTTATGTAGTATTAAAAATTATAGATATTAAATTATATTCTGAAAGCAGAATTGTGTGAATTTCTCATGTTTTAAACGAATTACAATCGAAGTTTATAATTAACGTTACTCGGTTGGTATTCGCAAATGAACCATCAAAAAGCATTGTTAAGAAGGATACCGAAAACTTTTAAATAATTTATTGCACAGTCAAAGGATTTAGTCCTTAACAAAGGTTTATCAAGAGGATACCTTGTCGTTTACTGCACGAAAGATTTGGAAGCTTTCCAATTTTATATTGTTGAGACCATGTGCTCTTCACAATTGTACAACAACAAATAATTCAGCTATTTAACACTTCCAAACAAAAGTTTCTTTCGTAATTCAACTGTTCGAAATAGAACGTTTTTCCTCGAATTTAAAAAAGTTTTTTATTTATTGCTTTTCCCTCCTAATAAAAAATTCTAACTTAAAAAAAAAATTCTAACTTAAAATTTTACCGTATACGTATATATTCAATATATATTTCAATTATTTCGCTATTTTTCTGAAAAATTTACTCGTTTTTTTGAAAAATTTATTTCAGAAATCGATATTCGAAAACAGATATAATTAGCTGCAGAAGTTTGCTTTCTTGCCTTCAGCAATTTTCTTGCTGCTTTCCCAAATGACATAATCCATGTGCCAGAGAACAAACCGACTCGCAATAACTATTATTTACTTTTTATCAACGATAGCGACGTTTATATATTTTTGGCAAAGTTTATTATATAATTACACGAAAGCTACTAAAAAAAAAGAAAAATCGTTTCTGCAATTGCTCGTTAATTATTTTTACGATGAAAATAAATAAAAATACCGTACCTGTTAATTTTGCTGGTTGCGATGAGATGGCCGGATTTTCAACATCACCAGTTACTTCGCACACCCATTGACCTTCGTCTCGACCTTTCTCAACGGATGTTATTCGTAGACTGCACACACCGGTTGAAATATCTCCAACCCATTCTAGATGTTTGTGTCTGTTAAAATTATAACCGACGTTACGGCCATCTTTTAACCACACGCAGTCTCCAACCGGGCTCTCGATAACACATTCTAATACTACAGAATCGCCCTCGTTAACTGTTTGCGATTGAGGCGACTGAATAAATAATTGTCCTCCCACTAAAATAAACGATTAAAAAAAAATAAAAAATCATTCATATCCTGGTATAAAATAGAAAAGATTAGCAAACATTAAATCTTACCCAATTTAACTGTTTGTACGGTTTTATTGATGACAGAAGTTAACCAGTCAGTTAACAGTTGTATATTTTCTTTCTCGGCAGTTTTATCACCACTTGTGTTGAGTAAAGCTGTATTAAACCAAGCATTTTCGTTCTAAAAGCGATATTTAAGCAATATTAGATGCAATTTACAAAGGCAAATTCTAAAAGTTATATTAAACGATAACGCTGTATTTATGATTTGGAATAAGGTCAAAACTCTAACAAAATTTTTAGTAGAAATTTATTCTCTCTCTTAGGTTTGTTTATTTATTTTTTAACGTGTCTCCGATCTTTCGAGTATTTTGATCGTGCCATCGAAAAGCTAACAATAATTCCCATCAGCTACAAACATTTTTATTCTTAATGTTCTTAAATTAAATATAATTGTAAAACTTTTGCAATTTGGAAAATCCTCTTCCTACGGTGTTTTAATATTAAGCTTTCCAAAGCAGGAGTACAAATAGTAATATTGCCAGGAATATTTCGAAAGCAGTTAATTCTAATTACGTTTCGGAGCAGTTTCCGGATTTATTAAATATATTGATTAATAATATAAAAGGAAGGCATTTGCCAGTTTTAAACCATTATCAGAAAAGAGAGATTTTTCTT